>APFE031161876.1:148391-166581 GCA_000404065.3 Pinus taeda | reverse complement strand
AGTAATTTCTAGTCAATCTGGGCCATTCATTAGGCAGATGATCTGACGGTAGAAGTTATGTTTAGTTTAGGGTTTTTTGCCCTAGAAGGCAACCCCTCACTATATATGAGGGAATTGTGTTGCGTCTATGTAGATTTGTATTCTGTGTGAGGAAGAGAGAGGAGATTGAGAGTGAAGAGGGTGTTACAGCAGATCTGCTATAGGTTGTATCTCTTCAGTTTGCTGGATAATATAATAAAAGAAAGACTGGTTGTTTCTTCGTGGATGTAGCCCAAACTAGGTGAACCACGTATATCTGTGTCTCTCTTGTTTTATGTGTTTTCTGTGTTTATATTTCTGCAATATTTTATGTGTTCCATTGCTCTGTAATATATAATTTTCTAACACAAGTAAACCAACACATTGTTGTTTCTTGTTTGCATTAGGGGATTATATGTGAAAATCTAGTGACCCAAATCCCTACTGCAGCAACTGATTATATTTATCCTATTGAATCAAGTTATTTATAGTATTATGCACTAAACATCGAAATAAATACAATTGAAACCTTCACAACTTAAATAATATGTGGAAACAAGAACTAAGAAAGAAATAAATAGCACGCACAAGTGACACCGTTATTTTTGGAAAAATGTGCCCGAAAAAACCCAATGTGGGAAAATTGGTGTAGCAGCTAAGGGTTTGTATTATTATGCAGTAATTTATGAGTACAAATCTTCAGATTCCCAAACTAGAAATCCTATACAGAGATATAACTAGATAAAAATATAGTGAGATGATTTCACCGTATCACTAGGAAACCTGGCACTGATCTACGCTAGAGATGAACCTCTGCACAGTAGTGCATTACACCCACACAGTTACTGTGTCACTGCTATTGGGACTGTGTTTCACTTCCTCTCGATCCTCTGCTCACTAGAAACTTTAGCCCTTTGGCCTCCCAGTCTCACACCCCAGCTCCGACGCTAGATCCCGACTGTTCCACGGCAGAAATACAAACTCCCTCTGAAACTTTGTGCTGCCTAGAACTGCCTCTCCTAACTAATCTCTGCCCTCTTTGCCTTGCACTTTCTGGATTATGAAAACTTCCTCAGGAAAATTATCCCTGCCCCTCATTATAATAAAGATCCTCGATCACCTTCTCTGACAAATTCTACATTACTCTCTAGAGAAAATTGATCTTTGATCTCTCACCCGATGTGTTTTCCAAATGCCCATCAAGCCTCTTCTTATAATTCTCTCGTTGATCAATCAACGGCCCAGATTAGATTCTAATCAATGGCTCAGATCATTTTGACTTTATCCTCATCTTCTTCTTGAAGTTTCACCCAGAGTTTAACTAATATCCTTTAATTATTTTAATTTCCTAATTTTAGACTTAGGAATCCATTAAAAATAATTAATTATTTTAATAAAACTGTCTCCAGGTATTCTAGAATACATGTATCCAAGTCTCCTTGCAAATTTTGAGGCTTAGAGCACATCTGATGCTACTAGAAATCAAAAATGTAGTCTCCTTTCAAGTAGTGGCTTGATAAACATCAGGTTGGAGCATGTTGAGGTAAGAGCCTCCTGTGGGTTGTAGCCTACATAAAACATATGGGAGTTGGAGCTTCCTTGCATGTTGCAGCTTTGCAGAAATTTAAGGTAATAGCCTCCTATAGGTTGGAGCCTATAGGAAATCAGATGTAATAAGGAGTAGGAGCTTGCCTTTGCATCACAACAATAATAAAATAGTGGTTTTCTCCCTTTATGGGTTTCCACACATATTTGGTATCAACATGTGTTGTCATTATGTATTGATGTGATGTTTTGATTATCTTATTACTTGTTGTTAACATATTCAATATGTTGGTCATTATTTTTTAATTTGTTCATGTAATGTTTCAGTTAATCCATGAATATACTAAATTGATGTCACCACCCCCCCCCCCCCCTCTTAGTTTAGTTAAGTTTTCATCATTAACTTCTCTTCTGACGGTCAGATTTCAAGATATTCCCATAATCTTCAATCAACATGTTATCTTCTCGACATCCTTAGTGGCGTGCCTGTGTAATTTTTATAATAAGTGAGAAGGTAATGACAGTTTTATTCATTTAACAGTCATAAATTTTACAAACATAACCATGTTTTGAACGCAGTAGTCTAATTGTGAGATTTTTTTCTAGGTTTTTTTTTTTGGTCAATTTTGTCCCTTGGAAGCTTAGTTTTCTCTATAATTTGCAGAAATCAAGTGCTCTAGCGGTTTTTCAATGCGTTGACTCTACCTATACATTCAAAAATTCCTTTTACAAAACTAAAATTCATAATCTAACCAATAATTGTATCTAGAAATTTGGGAAAAAACAAAAGTGCCTTATAATATCATTTTGAATCCATAAATTTTATAAATGTATCACATTTCACAAACTTATTTCATGCCGAGGGAGTATGGTGGTAGTCATGGCCATTGGCAATTTATCAATGGCAGCCCATTTTACAAATTTATTTCATGGGAAGGGAGTGTGGTGGTGGTGATGGTCTCTGGAAATTTATCTCTCCGTAATATAACTTATATTTTTAGCCCCTCAAAATTTTGCTTTATGCTTTTGTTTGCATCATATTATTAAGAAAATATTTTAAAAAATTAATAGTGTCGTTCTTCATTATAAATTATTGGTTACTAGGTATTTGAAGTACATTGAGTTTAAAAGTTGACAATAATGTGGAAGAGTGTGGGATGTCAAAATGGAATGTATGGCATGGTGGTTGGTGAGTAGTTATTGTTTCAATTTATGTTGGTGGGAGTCATTTACCCATTCAAGTTTGAATTTGATGGGTTTTACTGTACAGTTCTTCTTGTGTTGTGATTTTATCATCTCATTGCATGCTCATTTGTTGTGAGTGAGTGGCTAAATATATAAGTTGGCTCTCATTCAAGGGTTAAAGTGTTGTCGAGATTGAGAGACTAGCTCTAGAGGTTATTAGTATGCTTTCTATTCAAAGCCTATCAAATGAGTAGATTTTGATTCTATCTTGTCTTCCTATGCATTTCCACTCTTACAGATCATTAATTGGAAGGGTTGAGCTTATTTATGGCTCTCAATTATAGATAGGGTTAGGGAAACTCATCTTTTGTTTCCAATGAGATATTTTTATTATTGTTATTATAGCTCTTCCCACCCTCCCTATGCACTTTTTTTTTTCTAGGTCATCGATCATGGGGAATATTTCTCTGCCTTGGTATTCCCTCATCGTGTTGATAGGTTCCATATCTCATACTTAACATAGACAATCACAAATGCCAAATATTTATCATTGTAGGTGAATATCATGCATATATTAGCTCTTTGTTGTTGTTGTGAGGATATTTAGCTTTGCTTGTTAAAGAGTGGGGAAAATAAAAATAAAATAACAATTTGGGAAAAAATAAGAGCATGGGAACACTAGCTTGAAGGTTGATAATGCTACTAGTGGGGTGAGTTGTTATCTCATCCATTCTTAAGATTACATGTCATTAAATGTTTCCATTTTTTATTATTATCTTGTGCTTCTCCTAATGTCTGTTCTCTATGAGGTTCTAATTTGGCTCAAATCTCTCCTTAGAATATCATGTTCTTATTCTATTATTTGTTTGCTAATTCTTGTAAATTTCACTTTGGCTTGGTAAGCACTTATTGTGCTAACGAGTTGTTGCTCTTAAAATTGGTTTGGTTAGTATATGATTGGGTTGTTTCATAATTATTTCATAATTAGGGCATTTCCAGTTGTCTCCTCGACATGATTTGAAGAATTTTTTCACTGTGTCAAAGGGTGAGAGTGATAAAATATTAGGGGAGAAATTGAAACAATAACATGTGATTTCTAGTTGGAGGGCCTGAAAGGGTTTCCAATAGGACTTATTATTATCTCATTCATCTTCTAGTTAGTGGGTGATTGAAGGTTTCACAATTTCACCCTAGTTTTGTAGTCCTTTCTTGTAAAATCCCCTCTTTTAGATAAGCAACTCAACCATTATACCCAAAACAAAATATCACAAAAAATAGATTCAACTGATACAATAGATCTATTTATTAATACTACTATAAAATCCCCTCTTGCTAAAAAAATAACTCAACCATCATACCACAATAAACAAACTCAACATTTTCCTATATATTTTATTAATCTGGCTTAGAATTACATGTTGGAGCAGACTTTTGAGTTACAAAAATAGATTTCTAAAAGCCCATAAACCACCATGGCTAATGGCATGATTTGATAGGAAAATAGGAGACAATGACAATGTTGAACACTACTGTAAATTACTATATTGGAGCATATTTGATGGCTAATTCGACCCTTCCTTTTGATTCCATGGCCCAACAAATGATGGCTTGAACAATTGAGAAAAAATTGGTGTTGGATAGGGAAGCACAAATTTGGGCTAAAACTACCCACGAAATTACTCTCAACTTGTTTATAATAACTTCTATGGCCTCCTCAAGTGATCCCGTGGTCTAAAAATGAGTGAATTGAACCTTTTTTCCCACACGAAATACAGATGGAAAATACAACGTCCAAAAATCCCATGATCTTAGGTTGGACATGGACACCATCAGAGAATGTTGTGAACATTTTTTGCAAGTTGCTTTTTGAGTGCAACTACCGAGGAGACATGGCAAGGTTATCTGACCATTTCATCATCTCGGTTTACAAGTTGATCTTTGAGCAAGATCCACCTTGCATGTTCCAAGAAGCGATGGAGGCATTACTTAACATTGCATATTGGTATGCCTCACTCGGTGGCACCTTCATCAAGATGTTTGGTGGAGAGCAGCCTCCACATGTGCTACTAAGGTTTGCCATGGATAATTTGGTCATGCAAGAGGTTTCATATCACATCTCCACAGGGTTATCAGCAGGGCTACATAGGAGGAATAAGGCACCATGGCCTGCTCTTCCTTTTCGGATTGGATTGTATGAGATCAAGATCTTGAAGGATGCAGATGTTGAGGCCAAGGACTTAGAAAAGTTTGAGTTCAACACCAAGGACTACAATCCATACGATCTCCACTGCATTTGCAAGAACCACTGTGCAAATGTGTATTATCCATGGATCCATAGGACATTTCATTAGGCATAGGAAGATCCTTGGAGGTACTGTTACAAATCCTCTAGGATCAATGAACTGGTCAGCGTGGCTATAGAATGGAAAGCTTCTTTACAGGTAGTAGCACCATAGGAAGCAGCAACAACAGCAACAGTGAGCAACAAATCTGCACAGCACAAAGGCAAGAGGAATATTTCCAAGAACTCAGAGGATGAGCAAAGTTACAAGTTCAAACAATATCTTCTCGTTGATAAAGAAGCTTTGGCAGTGGAGGAAAAGAGGAAACAACACATAAATAGAGTAGAACAGAGGAAGAGAGAGAAGCAAAGGTTGGAGGATGCAGAAAGGAAGTTGCAGGAAATAGAGAAGAAGTTGAAAGAATAGAAGGAGCTAAGAAGGAGAGAGGGGGAAGAGAAGAAAAAACATGAACAAGAAGAAGGGAAAGGTGTGATGATAGAATAAATTGTGCCTATACAAGTAGAAGAGTCAGAGCAAGCCAACATATGAAGAAGAGGGTGAGCAAGTGCAAGTTCAGGAACTTGTTCAGCATATTGATCAAATGGTTGAAGCAACGGACATGGAGTTGGAATAGGAGCCACAAGACGAAGATACTGACCTCATGCCAGGAACATTTGAGGTCACCCCTCAGTCTCCACCACCTCCAAACTTAGAACCAATCCCGAGCAAGCTAGGAAAGGTTTTCCTCCTTGATGATGATCTGGTGATGCATGTGTACAATCTATCATTTGATGAGTCACAGTAGAGGATTTTACAAGCGCGAAGAAATAATCTCCTGAATGATCACGTGTCACCTGCACATATGGAGGAAAGGGTGATTGTTCCAAATGTTAGAAAACATCCAACTTCCATGGTCAATGCCTCTAAGGCTTATGCAAAAGCCACGAGCTCAACTATCAAGTTCTTGTTAGCAAAGAATGATCATATGGTGAAGGACTTGCAAGAGGCCAGGTAGAGGGCAGAACAATCCACAGGATATGTTATGGCAGAGATGAGGAAAGTGATACTTTCTGAAGTATCAACTCTAGAGACCACCATGTGAAAACTTTATGACGTATTTGTCATCGTGCAAAAGGCAGTTTTCCATATATATGGTTTTCAGCAACGGTGGATGAAGATTTCCCAAACTCTCAAAGACATACATGCTACTATTGCACACATACAAGAATGGACAATGAAATACAAGGGATCCCCGCTTTACTTGCACAACATAATGAAGCCGCAGGTAGAGCTAGACAAAGCACGAATCCGGATGTTGATCCGGAACTATGAGCATCTCCCTCTATTCATCACTAGAATTAAGGCTTCCTATGCTCGGTTGTTCAAGAGTTTGGATGTCATAGTAAGGACACACAAGATCCTTTTAATCGATTCCCTCACTGAAGCCATTGAGAAGAACCAAGCCCGGCTGGAGGTCAGAAGGTACATGGAGCAGTTGATGTGAGAGGACACCAACGATGACTTGCAGCTGAGCGCAAAAAACATGTAGAGGTACATCAGTGGTCTAGCCACACTCAGGATAATGTTGTGCATGTTTCAAGATGAGTTGGAAAAAGGTTCCAGGACCATATACCCAAAAGCCATGAAGGAAAGAGTCTATTTCCATAAAGATATCACCAAACAATATTGGGACACTATAGCGCGGTACCAAGATTGGTATCAGTTCGTCACCGAAGACCATCAAGAGGATGTTGTCGATTTGGTCTTTCCCCAAGCTTCTTAGTGATGGTGTTTGTCTTGTTAGGCTAACTCAATCCTATTTTGTCCCACATGGGTATAGGTGGAAATTGTATATTATTTGTAGATATATTGTAAGTAAAATTCCAAGTGTCATTAGTGGAATGTGAACAGTCACTATGTAATGTAAAGAGTTATTTGTAAAGGAGTTGAAGTTTCATGAGGGTAATCGAAGATTCTAAGGGGAATGTTAAGGGTCAGCCCACCCTTTGTTATATATAGAATGTCATAACTCATAGTAGAGGCTTTTTGGAGCCACTATTTTGGCTAGGATTAGGCATAGAGAAGGCTTGGGAGTATTGTGACAAGCCTTGGCTTCTCCACAGCATAGAGTGAGTACACTTCTTTGGAAGAGCAGGTGGTGTTGACTGTAATGTTCCACTATTGGGGATAATGGTTGTCAGTGGTGTATGTATGGACAGAAATTTCACTTAATAATATAACTGAGCCAACATGTTTTCATGCATATGTTGTTATTATAGTTAGACTATTTTAGTTACTTTAGCAATGTATGTTGTTTAACTTATGCATTTGATTATGAGCTATTTTGTATGCAATTTTATGAATCTTGTTGAAGGCGTGTTTTTGGATTAACCCATCACTTTGGTTTGTGGACTATTCCACTTCCATCTTGTGATGTCATTTCAATCATGTGTTCCTTTCAGGCTACGTAATATTACAGGCTTTTAAGGGACACACTTCCTTTTCCCTCTGTGTGTTAGAACCCCCATGCATCTCCCTTGACTCACTACAAGGTCGTACACTCGCTTCCGACAAATTCATTATACTTACCTCTGCATGCTACCAAGGTCAAGGCAACATTAGCACCCATTGTTGAGACTCCTACTCCAAACGGTATGAGGTCTAGTTGGGACTTCTTACCAGGGAGATCCCCTTGAATGTTGGTGGGTCCAGCACCGTCAACAAAACTCTAGGCACGTATATAGGACCCATTATACATGCACAAGGTGAGTCTTGGGGATTTGAACACCATATTTCTTCACACTAATACTTCATTTAGATGGCCATCATCAATTGAGCTTCCCCCAAGGTGATGATAATGACAAATTATTAAATGAGAACTATTTTGGTACATTCAGCGAGCCTAGACTTATTAAATTTAGAGAAATAGAAGTAGGAAAAGAAAATTATTGAATGATTAGGAAGAAAAGTGCAAGTTAACAAGTTAAGTGGCTTGGTTGTAATTGAGCAATGAGTACACTAAATTATAGGAAACTATTAACACTATTTAGGAACTTCAAAAGGAGGATGGAGACGTATTAAGAAGTCTTAAAGATTTAATAAATTTGGGTAAAACTCTTTGACTTTGTATAGAGATATTGAGGGTGTAAACATAGTTGGCATTGTCAAATTAACCTCACTTTTCCCACATTTTGTTTCAAAAATAATTATATGAAGAATTTATCTAGTTGATTTCCTTCCAAAAAGACAAGATCATGTGGTTGAATGGTGAACAATTGAATTTTTCTTTGGGTTCTTTGATTTGTTGGGAAATGACTTGTTAAGGGAGATGGATGAGGTTAGGCTAAACGGTAAAGTACTTGGCTCCTTCAATGCCACATTTATTGCTCTTATACCCAAAGTGGTAAAGCCAAGTCATGTAATGAATTTCAACCAATATGTAACTATGTCTATAAGATAGTATTTAATTTTTTCGCCATGAGACTCAAAAATGAATCCTTTGTTATGATTTCACGAAAGCCATTGAATTTTGTTAGGAAGGGTTACACTCAATCCAATCTAAGACCTTACCTATTACAATGATCAAGATCATTATATCCAAATCTTATGATACATCGTGCTAGTTGTCTTTTAGATTATTGTGAAACCATGTGAACTTATTTTATGTCTATTTATCAATTAGATTATAGGTTGTGTTAACTTAGTTACATTTATAGTTTTTATTAATGGAAAACTTCTCCATTATATAACCCTAAAATAGGTTTAAGGAAAGGTTTTCCACTTTGACCCTAATTTTTTTGGTTAGTTGTCAAGGGGATAAGCACATCAATTCAAGAGGCAAAAATAGTGAGACTTGTTTAAGGGGTAGGGTTTGAGGAAATAAATGCCTTAATACTTGATATTTGTTAATGATATACTTCTCATTTCTAATGATAGCTTGGGAGAGGGTAGAAAATATTAAGAATTGCTCCAACTTTATTGAAATACATCTATAATGGAGGTCAATCATAGTAAGTCTACCATTTATTTTAATGACCCATGAGTTTAAAAAGGAACAGGAACTCCAAAATATTTTTCCTTTCATGCAACTAGATTAAGATGGATTAAAGTTCTTGGGATTTAATTTAAGAACAAACTATTATGGTAAGTGATATTAATGGAGCTAGTTGATTCGTAAGATAGAAAAGAGGATTTATTTATTGTTTAATGGGTAGATTTTCAACAATGGAAGATTAACATTGATAAAAAAAATGTTCTCAAAGAAATACCAATCGATTGGAATTCACTAGCTCGCATACTAAAAGGAGACTGGAGAAGATTTAAAGGCTTTACTTTATTTTCTATGGAAATTACAAATTTAGTAGATTGAACTACATTTAACCAACTAGAAATCACTAGTGGAAGCCAAAGGAGACGGAGGCTTGGGACTCAAACAAAGCCCTAACTACTAAAATTCTTTGGAATTTGATTTCAAAATATAGTCCTTGGGAAATAATAATTATCAAAAGTACATAAACCCCCTTCTATTGATATTTGGGGAATCAAATTAGCATGCAATTATGCTTCAATTAAGGGGTGCACTTGTATACATTTCAAGTTTTTACTCAAACTAATGCCCTATTATAATAAACAACAAAATTTGATGGATTTCAATAGGTTGGGGACTTACAGCTGACAAGGCCTATTCTTGAAGCTTCTTTGATGGAGCTCGTCAAGGAAAATAAAACATAAGTATTGGAGATGTATTGTACTTTTATTGAAATATTAGTAATTATTCTAAATATTTAGACAAACTTCAAATAAAATAAGTCGAAAAATATATATCTCCAAAAAATAAAAATACTTAACTTAATATTAGTATTTAATTAATAAAAAATTATTTCATTATTATTGAATTTACTTGATTAACTTAATATTGATATTTGATTAAACTGAGTTAATTTTCAAGTACGCTTCCATTCAGTAGAAATTTTTTAAGGGATGGGAGTATCATACTTGTATGTGTAAATTGTCCCTGCCAACAAAACTAGATTGCATATAACAATGAGAATGAGATATAAAAGTTGTAATGATGGAAGCCTAATGATGGAAAATTATAACAACTGCCTTTTTGTATGAGTGCTCCAAAACCAAATGCACCTGCTGAAGTTAAAACTCGAGGGAAAAATTGGTGTACCTTTTAATGAGTGGCAGGTTGCAAAATGTGGAAAGAAGAAGGCCACACCATTTGTGATAAACCTGAGTTTGACTAAAACACAAGAAATGTGTGTTCATTGTTTCATTGCTTCTCGTCCACTATTTCCCTGGACTCATAACTTCCATGGCCATTGCTACAACACTAAGAGACCAGTATATTTATTTTTTTTTAATTCAGGAGCTAAATTCATGTATTGTATCATAATGTAAGTTAATTTAAGTTGTGGAACATATCCATTGCAGAATATTTGGTTTCTTGCATTTTTTTTATTTGTCCACTTTTTCTGGATTCTAGATTCTAAGTCCAATTTGTGGGGGGTATATAATGTAATGTGGTATTTTCATGGTGATTTGTTGTATCCAGAAGAAGCTGATAATTCCTATCCTCTTGAATTCTCAGCTTCTTCTAGATATGGCATAATCACCATGAAAATACCACATTGCAGTATATACCCCCCACAAATTGGACTTGAAATCTAGAACCCAGAAAAAAAGTGAACAAATAAAAAAATGCAAGAAACCAAATATTCTACAAAAGATATGTTTTGCAACATTATTTAACTTAATTTATGATACGATGCAGTAATTTAGCTCCTAATTTAAAGAAAAAGAAAGATATTGGTCTCCTAGGGTTACAGCAATGGCCATGGAAGTTATGAGTCCAAGGAAATAATGTATGAGAAGCAATCAAACAATGAACGCGCATTGCTTGTGTTTTTGTCAAAGTCACATTAATCATAATGGTGTGACCTTCTTTCTTGCACATTATGCAACATGTCACTCATTAAAAGGTACAAAAATTTTGCCCTCAAGTTTTAAATTCAGTAGGTGCATTCGGTTTTGGGGCCTCATTTTTTTTTTTTGGGGGGGGGGGGGGTGGTGTGGTTGGGGGAGGAGAGAACAAAAATGTTTACGCTGGCTAGTTCTTGCAGGTGTCCAGAGATGCCATGTTGAGGCATGAAAAAGGGGAAACTTTTTGGTATGGGAGTTGTTATCACTTAGAAAAAAATTCGGGTTGTAGAGGGAAAAAACTAAGGTAAACTCTAACCACTTTGGATTGGAATTTGGCCCTTCAATCTGGAGAGGGATCTCTTCTTAAAACTCTACCACTCACAGTCACTTTAGCGATAGGTTGTTAGGCTCATTGGCCAAATTTAATGTGTAAGATGATTTTGGTTTGGAAAGAAGAGAACAAGGACCATTGGGCATGGAGTATGGTGTATAGGATGTTAATCACAGGATACAAAAACAACCCTTAACAAAGGCAAGATAGGATATAACTTCTTAGACAAGATATAATCAATATGCGGGGAAAGAATATGGGAAATAAATATCACAACGGATCAATAATAATTTTGTTATAAGTATTTAAGTAGAAAACATGGAAAGTGTTCAGATAACATAAATCAAATCATTCATAAGGGATTCTAGTTCATAATGCTTTATCCAAAGTACTGAACATTTAATGATCAAGAGACGTAGCACAAAAAGAAACTAAATACCACGAGGAAAAAGAGGTTGGAAGTTATACACACATGAATCTCTTCAAAACTGAATATTTAACATTGCATAAGCAATATATTGATCAATACTAACACACAATCTTTCTTCTTAAAAAATTCCCAACCCTTGCTTCCTAAAAGATCACAGTCTTTATAAAGTACTTACAAAACTATGTTGAAGTTTTTAGAAAAAGCTTTAATTACAAAGTCTTGAAATATATGAGCAAATATCTAAAATAAAGTACTTACAAAACTATGTTGAAGTTTTTAGAAAAAACTTTAATTACAAAGTCTTGAAATATATGAGCAAATATCTAAAAACAAAATACATTACATTGTTCCATCATAAAACAAAAAGAAAACTATTCTCTATCTAAAGATCATGTTGTTGTTGGAGACATGGTTGAAAATAATGATCAAACCAATGATTGATATCTTGCCCAGAGTATTTGAAATACCTGTCTCATCATCAAGCTTAATTTGGTAATATTTTCTTTCAAATATAGCCTTGCTCCGCAAAAAAAGGAATCTGGTACTCCAACCCTTCATTTGGGGTTGCATTTGCTCCACACTATTCTTTGCTACCTCCAAAAATAGCCTTTTCCCTAGCATTGATGGATTCACTGGCACCTCTTCAAATCGAGAGAAAGACTGGGATTACATACTGACCAACTATCATCGCTTCATAAATATCGAGGCGAAATCGCGCTGACAATCTAACTATCAACGCTCACCACAATTGAAGCAGAAAAAATATTGGCAAAACAAAACTCTTCTCTAAAGATGTTTATCTAAGTCCTCTAGTTACCTCTAATAAAATATCAACATTAGATTATCCCATTTTCCTAGTTTTCTTAGCCTCTATAGCAGGTTTCTTATCTTGACCCATAGGCCTCTTAGAACTTACAGGTTTTTCTTTGTTTATGATTAAATATTTTTTAGGTGTATCATCTACCTCAATGACCTGCTCTACCAACTTAGGGCTTGTTTAAGCTTAAACTTCAGCCTTAGTTTGTTCAACAGCCTAGTATGTGGCCTTCTTCCTCCATAAATTTCAGATAAAGTAGGCTCCCTAACAGTTTTTTATTTCTTTGTCTTAGGTTCAGTAGCTTCAACCTCTATAGGAGAGGGCATAAGAGGAGGGGACAAGTTCTTCTTTTCTCTAAGTCTCCCACTTCTTCTCATATAAACCCTTTCCAATTCAAGAACTAGAGGAGGGGGAGGTTTGGTCATCGTATTTCTCTTCTGGCTTATGGTTTGGATAGATGAGGTCCCCTTCTCTAGGGCTTGGGGTTGCTCAACAGTTCTCTTGTTCCTTTTCTTTCTTTTAGCGGCTTTAGATTTTGGTGAGACGAGCTTTACAAAACCTAAAGCCCCCCCAAAAGAGAAAGTGCTCCCATGTTCTATTGATTTTCCTTAAATGCTTTTCAATTAACAATTTAATCAAGCCTTTGTGATAAATAAACTGGGATAAAATGTCTAGTTTTTTCCTAACTCTTATTTCCTTAAGACTCGTCAACAAAAATAAAGGGGCATTCATCCTAGCCTATCCTACAATGTGAGCGAGGAAGCGGAAATGACACAAATTGGCTATGTTGAAGAATCCCTCACAAGTGAAATATGATTATTTAACACTCAAGATAAGGTGTCATTTGTCCTTCAACCAAGCTCTTTGTATCTCTGAACACCATGGCCTATCCTGATATTCATCCTTTAGGAAAAATGGCACATCAATTCCAACCAAAATGTGGCTTTTAAACCACCATTCTCCATCCACGGGGAGGCTTGTAGCCTTAGCAACCACCTCTTATGTGATAGGGAAAGAAACACCCCAAGCATTAACCCCCTGGCCATTAAATCATTTGGCGAAATCCCTGGAAAACCCGTCATGTTAACTTGTACATCGAAATAAAAATTCATCCCATTCAGCCTCCTAAAAACACTCTTGAACCTATGGATATGCCTCGAGAAGGTGAGGTCCTTTAGGTTCCCCTTTGTCCAACTTTGCTTCGGTAGATAAGACAATATAATGAATTACCCTTGCACATTAAAATTACTTCCTCCGTCCAAAACACTTGAGATTAAAATGTGATAGTTAATGAAACACACATAAAAATTATTATTTACCACTTGTATACCATGACAGTTACCCTCCGACAGTGGAAAAAATCTCATGTGAAATCATGAAATGGCATATCCCCATATGCTTAGTTACCACTTGCTTGATCAAGCGCCCACTCATTTTCTAGTGTGTAGTCTATCAGCGCACATATTTTGACATAAAAATTTAAATTTTACATTTAGCGTTGATACTCTAGTTGTCAACATTTTATCTTACATTTTTTTAAAAACTAGTGTTGATACTCCATTTGTTAGCACCTTTATTCAACATTTTACAATTAGCACTGAAAATCTCACTATTAGGACCTTAAAAAATATTGAATAATAAAAATCACATTGTTGAACTTAAAACCATGAAGCAAAATTGAGATAACAGTTGGCTCCAATAGGGATGTTGTCCTCCCTGTGAGGTAGCAACGAACTCGTAGACCAAGTGCCTAGACCATTGGGTTGCTCCCAACCTCTATCTACAACCTATACTTACCCTGCAACATGTTCTTGCTCAAACTAAAACCAAAATGAAAGTTGAAACTAACCACGCTGAAAATTGAATGCCGAAAATTAGACTGAAACAAATGCTTGTCCCAACAAGCTCATTGTGCAATATTTCCTACTCTAACATGTGGAAAAACTGTTGAAATCAAGTGATACAAAAATGCTAGTGAATCCAATCAATTAGTTTCTCAAATAAATGGACTACTTGATAGTGCTTTAGCAGAATGAAAATCGAACAATATAAGAACATTCACAATTGTTGATAAATCTGCTTCTCATAGTAGAGACATGGTTGAAAATTAAAGTTGAAAAAGAATTTCATATAGTAAACTACGAGACCAATAAAGTAATGTCATGTTTGATGATCTTCAAGGTAATTCATAAATTGATTATTATGGTTGGTTTGTTCCTGTGTCATATTTATGTCAAACCATCGTTCTAACTATGAATTGTCAAATTCTTGTTCAAAAACAAAACATTCTTTCGTCATGAGAAATGAGGGCAGCACTACCTTGTTTTGTTTTGGCTAGAAAAATATTTCAAATATTGACCCTAATCTTGGAAGTTGTGGAACTTTATTTGAGCCTCTAATAACTCAACATCTTTCTCGACTTTTATAATAAATTTTCTAAGAAAATGAGTTTTATTTATGGAAGAACATTTTCATGAATTTAAATAAATAGATAAAAACCTTGAAAAAATTTCATCAATATGGCCATCATCAAAATTGTCCCAAAATTCCTTAAAACCTTCAATATAAATAGGATTTGCCACATACCCTGTCATCTTGATTGATTAGGAAAATGGATTTGTACTTTAAACTCTGAATTCTTTGGATAGTGGACTCGCCATGGATGTTCTGAACTTTGGACTGTTTGACAATGGAGTCGTCGGGCGAATGATGCACAATTGCTTCGTGTTTGACCTCTGTTCACCATCAGAAGTCAAATATGATCATTGTTGTTCTTCTTAGATATTTTCTTGAAGCTTTCACCTCCCTAGAAACAACGCCAAATGTTATCACTTAGAAAAAACCTCGGTTGTAGACGGAAAAAACTAAGGTAACCTCTAACCACTTTGGATTGAAAGTTGGCCCTTCAATCTGGAGAGGGGTCTCTCCTTAAAACTCTACCACTCATGGTCACTTTAACAGTAGGTCATTAAGATCATTGGCCAGATTTAATGTGTAAGATCAAAATTGGTTTGGAAAGAAGAGAACAAGGGCCATTGGGCATGGATTCTGGTGTATAGGATGTTAACCACGAGATACATAAACAACTCTTAAAAAATTCAAGATAGGATATAACTTCTTAGAAAATATACCATCAAAATGTGGGGATAGAATACGGGAAATATATATCACAACAGTGCAATAAGAATTCTAATATAATTATTTATGTAGAAAACATGGAATTTATTCATATAATATAAATTAGAGCATTCATAAGGAATTCTAGTTCATAATGCTTTATCCAAAGTACTGAAGACTTAATGATCAAGAGATGTAGCATACAAAGAAACTAAATACCATGAGGAAAAACAGACAAGAACTTATACACACATGAATCTTTGCAAAATTGAATATGTAACACTCCATAATCAATATATTGATCAAGACTAACACACAATCTTTCTTCTTCAAAAGTTCCCAACCCTTGCTTCTTACAAGATCACAGTCTTTATCGAGTCCTTACAAAAATATATCCAAGTTTTTAGCAAAAACTTTAATTACAAACTCTTGAAATAAATGAGCAAATCTCTAAAAACCAAATACATTGCATCGTTCCATCATAAAACAAAAATAAGAATATTTTATATCTAAAGATCATGTTGTTGATAGAGACATGGTTGAAAATAAGGATCAAAATGATGATTGATATCTTGCCCAAGTTTTCTGAAATACCTACCTCATCATCATGATTAATTTGGTAATATTTTCCTTGAAATATGGCATTGCTCCACAAAAAAGGGAATCTAGTACTCAAACCCTTCATTCAAGGCTACATCTTCTCCACATTATTCTTCGCTACCTCAAAAAATAGAATTTTCCCCAGCACTGATGGATTCACTAGATCCTCTTCAAATCAGGAGAAATATTGGGATTGTTGACTCACCAACTGTTAGCACTTCATAAAAATCGAGTCAAAATTGTGCTGACAATCTAACTGTCATAGCTCATCAAAATTGAAGCAAAAAAAACGTTGGCAAAACAAAACTCTTCTCTAAAGATGTTTTAGTTGAGTCTATTCACTGCCTCTAATAAGATGTCAACATTACTTTGTCTCCTTTTCCTAGTTTTCTTAACCTCTGGAGCAGGTTTCTTATCTTGATCCCGAGACCTCTTAGAACTTGCAGGTTTTTCTTTGTTTATGATTAAATATTTTTGAGGTGTATCATCTAGCTCAATGACATGCTCTGCCAACGTAGGGTTTTGTTTAAGCTTAAAATTTATCCTTAGTTTGTTCAAAAATCTAGTATGTGTCCTTATTCCTCCATAAATTTCAACTAAAGTAGGCTTTGTACCAGTTTTTCATTTCTCTATCTCAGATTTAGTAGCTTTATCCACTGTAGGAGAGGGCATAAGAGGAGGGGACAAGTTCTTCTTTTCTCTAAGTCTCCCACTTCTTCTCGTATAAACCCTTTCCAATTCAGGAACTACAGGAGGGGGAGGTTCAATCATCGTATTTATATTCTAGCTTTTGGCTTGGACAAATGAGCTCCCCTGCTCTAAGGTTTGGGTTTGTTCAACAGTTGTCTTGTTCCTTTTATTTCTATTAGTGGCTTTAGATTTTTATGAGAAAGGCTCTACAAAACCCCCCCAAAAGAGAAAGTTCTCCCACATTCAATTGATTTTCCTTAAATGATTTTCAATTAAAAATTTAATCAATCCTTTGTGATAAATGAAATGGGATGAAACGTCTAGTTTTTCCATAACTTTTATAAACATATGCTTAAGACTCATCAATAAAAAAGGGGCATTCATCCTGACTTGTTCTACAATGTGAGCGAGGAACCGGAAATGATACAGATTGACTCTATTGAAGTGTTCCTCACAAGCGAAATACGATTGTGTAATCCTCCTTCAACCAAGCTCTATGTATCTTTGATCGCTAGGGCCTATCCTTGTATTCATCCTTTAGGAAAAATGGCACATTGATTCCAACCAAAATGTGACTTTTAAACCATTGTTCTCCATCCACAAGGAGGCTTGTAACCTCATCAACCACCTCCATTGTGACAGGGAAAGAAACACCCCCAACAATAACCCCCTGGCCATCAAATCCTTTAGTGAAAACCTTCGAAACCCCGTCATGGTAACCTGTACATCGGAATAAAAATTAATCCTATCCAGCCTCCCGAAAACACTCTCGAACCTTTGGATATGCATCGACAAGGTCGGGTCCTTTGGTTTCCCCTCTTTGTAACTTTCCACTCTTCCCCGTAACTTCCACCATTCAGAACCCAAGCAATGGAGGTGGGAGGGAGATTCGATCACAAAATGTGGGATAACAAATGATTCACTTCGACGGATAAGACAATGCAATGAATTACCCCTGCTCAACAAAATTAATTCCTTCATCCAAAACACTTGACATTAAAATGTGATAGTTAATCAAACACAGATAAAAATGATTATTTAACACTCGTATACCATGAGAGTTACCCTCCAACGGTGGAAAAAATCCCATGTGAAATCATCAAAATCGAATACCACCATCTGCTTAGTCAATGCTCGCTAGATCAAGTTCTCACTCATTTGTTGATGTGTAGTCATTAAGGGAATTTTGAGGTCTAAAATGAGCCTCCTAAGGAAATTATAAAATAATAATGGAAATAATAAAATAA
>APFE031161876.1:24918-144536 GCA_000404065.3 Pinus taeda | reverse complement strand
AAGAATTTTTCATTTATGTAATGTAAAGGAGGTTGCCCCCTCGAAGAGGCTGAATTCTAAGGCATTGATCTATCTTTTCTATCTTTTCTTGAGCTGGTTTCATAACATGGGTTTACTCAAATTTCGAGCTGAAACACTCATTGGATGCAAAATTTGATTCCTCATCCAAATATTAGCCACGTTTCATACTTTCAATGGAACCTACTACATGAAAAATGAGAAATACATGAAAAATTTGATTGCAATCACGTTTTTTCATGTATTTTTCATTTTTTTTGTAGAAAGGTCCATCGAAGGTATGCAACATGGGTACTCCTTGCATGAGGAATCAAATTTTTCATCCAACATGTACTCCTGCTCGAAATTTGAGTAAAATCTTAGGGAGGTAAGTTAAAAATACGAGTAGAAAAAGTAGTTTTATTATTTGATTATTTTATAATCTTTTTACTTTTTTACTCCAAAAATGGTGAATCATCCCCCATGGTTGACATCATCATCTTGAATCTTATTGGTTCTTATAAAGTTTATTTTGGTTGGACATTTTTCTTAGGAGGCCTATTTTAGACCTCAAAATTCCCCTAATGCTGTCAACGCTCAGCTTTTGACATAAAAAATTTAAATTTTACATTTAGCATTGATACTCCAGCTGTCAGAGTTTTATATTACATTTTTATAAAATTGGCACTGATACTCCAATTGTCAGTGGTTTTATTAAAAAAAATTGCAATAGGCGTTGATAATCCATCTGTCAGCTCCTTTATTCAACATTTTACAATTGGTGCTGACAAACCCACTGTCAGTGCCTTAAAAAAATTCAAATAATAAAAAATCACGTTATTGAACTTAAAACCATGAAGCAAATCCCCGATCGGGGTGTGTGAGTTGGCCCTAAGAGGCATGCCCTAGCCCACAGTTGAATGTATATCCCCAAGATCAATACAACCACCCTCTTCATGTATGCAGCACGTGGAGAGGTGGTGGTGCGCATGTGAAGTTTTATAGCCAACCTTGAAGGTGGTAAAGTAATTACGACAAGAGTTAAGGTGATCTTTCCCTCTAATGAGTTGGGTAAGTTGTTCTACGCCTTCTAATTGTTGTGGATCTGGTCCAGGTTGTTTGTGTTGGGGAATTTGCAACCTTTGTCTTCTTCTGGTCTCAGACATGACAACTAGTATGTCCCCCCCCCTTAATTTTGCTACCTCTGCAAATATAGCTATGTGTATCTACCCTTCAGTCTCTGGAATGCATGGTACTGTGGTTTGGGAGATTGGAATCACAAGTTTTTGGAGCATGGCATAATTTGGCTAAGGTTATGTGTTGAGGCTTTAGTCTTGTGTGTCTCGGTGTCTGTGGTCTATAAGACTTGGGTGTCCAATATGGGTTGATGCAAGGTTTGGCTGGTGGGTTTCTTTGTATGTCGTGGTCTTCCCTGCTTGAACAGTTGTGAAATTGTAAGGGTTATGGTTTATGGTAAATTCTATTTGTTTCTCGGGTATCATGAATGTAAATGGGTTCGATACGAGCCAGTTTGTTTATAATCATTACCTTAGCCTTATTCAGTATAGGGGATGGTTAGGGAAGCTCTATTAGAAATGCTAAGTCATTTCAGTCCGAGGGGATAGGGTTCGTAGTGTCTGGTTTCACCATCGAGTTGTGTGTGGGTATTGGTCAAAGGGTAATTCTATGTTCAAATCATGTCAGTATAAGTCTGATTATGGGCATTATGGTCAGGTTCTTGCAATGCGAGTTTACGGCATTTGGTTTCGGCGTAAGGTTGTCTTTCGGGTTCAGGCAAGGGACCACTCTCAACTCAATTGTTCTTTCCCTCTTCTGTGCATTATTATGTTGATTGAACTGGTAAAATTTGTGACTCGCCTGGACAATACTGTGGCTTTTCCTGTGGATGGGGTGGTCAGTCGATATAGACCTATCATTGGGCACTAGAGCAACAATGGTAAAAGTCGGCTCGTAATGAAATGTTGGATGTCGATTGACAACATGCTTCAGAGTTTGTTCCTTACTTGGGTGTTTTCTCTTGTAATTTATATGACATGTCTGCAGAACTAGAGAACACCTTGGCAACGTCGTGCTTCTCATCTTAGACTATGTCTGGGTCAATCTCCAAATCTTGACACAAGTTCACATTTGTTTGGTAGGTGTTGAATCATGGTTCAAGATGTTGATAAAGGTATGAATGGCCATGGAGTCTGTGCCCAAGGGAAATAGAGGAAAGCCTCCCCGTCTCAGAACAATCAACCCAATTCATCTGGGGGGACTGGGTGGGGGCACAAATCGACCTCCAGAATTATTCAAGAAGTCGCTCAGGCTTATCATTCAAGCAGTGTTAATCCATGTAAGTAGCTTATCGTAGATTAGGAAGAAGAGATTCACTAGACCTATAAGGGATTTGAAATTTATTTAGATGATTAGAAAAATCTAATTCTAGACCCCGCTCACACCTGAGGCAGATCCTCTCAATATAAATAAACAGTCCACTTGGATGATGAAAAGCTTTTTGGCCAAAGCCTTGGAGCAATTTCCACCTGATATGCATCGGTCCTCCCATGGACATTTAGATTACACCAAAGAGTTTCAAAAGATTCAATTCCAATTGTAGCAGCAGAATGGTTGACTTAGCCGCATAAAGGAGCACATCTCTTGTATTCCCCACACGAAGCTGACAAGTTCCACAGTGAAGAACCCTACTCTAGTGGATTCAGTTGATGATGAGTAGTGACAGTACATTTCTGGTTACAATTTTGTATGAAGCAGTTTCAAATTTTTAGACATATTAGTAGTTATGTGTATAGATATCTAGCAAATAGGAAGAACAAAGACTCTCATACATATATATCATGGTTGGATAGACTTATTATTTTTTGTTTCTGGATGGTATATTTTGCAGTTAGGTGGCCAACAGACTTGGTTTCCCTCAAGGCAGGTTGAGGCCACCTAACCTTCAGACATATGGATGTAGCATGCTTTATATTACAAAATTAATGGAATGGTACCACCAAGCTTACAAAAAAAAACCATGAAGCAAAACTTAGATAACAAGAGGTTGAAACAAAAATGTTTACACCAGCTAGTTCTTGCAGGTATCCAGCCATAAATTACAGTGTTATTTTTAGAGATAAACTATGTATAAGAGTTTGAAACATTCAGCATGATAAAATATAAAATAAAGATTTTTGAAAATAGATTTAAATAGAAAAATGGAAAAAGTGAAATGGAAAAAAATAATATTAAAAAAATAAGTAATATAAATTTTAAATTTAAAATATTATTTTAAATAAAATAATATTTTTTTCTTTAAATTAGAGATAAATACAAAAATAAAATTATAAAAAATATACTTTCATAAAAGAAAAATCCTTTGTAAGATTTGGGAATATTAATAAAGATAAATAATGTAAATTTAAAAGTTAAAAATATTATTAAAGATAAAAGAAATTTGAGGATTGGGATTTGGTTATTAATCATAAAACATAGTATTGTAAAATAAATTAGAAGGAAAAGCAAGGACAAGTCAAAGAATGGAGAATGGAGAGAAGGGAAACAAAGGAAGGGATATTGATGAGTAATGAGAAAATCACAAGTGAATCAATAGATATTGAGAGGGTTTTTTTTTCTTGAATGATGAATAATAGTTTTTCAAGGATGACTTGAGTTTAGTCACTTTCATGATTAATTTTTTCTATTTGGAGTGTATGAATGATATGAATGGAGTAAAGCGGATATTGAGAGAGTTTGTTTTGGGACTCATGAATAATATTTTTAAGGAATGGCTAAGTTTATAGTCATCTTCATGATTGAAATTTCTATTTCGAAGTAAAAAATGGAGTACTAGGATTTAGAAGCTAATATTTTGGTTTAGTTTGATCAAAGAAGTAGTTGTGAGTTGTAAGAGTGTTATGTAATAACTAGTAACAAATATCAAATGCCAGGTTGTGAAAACCTACATATCCAAATTATATAAACTTGTCTGAGTCAACAATTTGGAAGATATAATAATTTACATTATATATTATTCTTGTAAAGAAATTAAGTCTAAAAATTAAAAGAAACAAGTGACATAACCTTGTTTGAGTAATCAATCTCCACCATAACTTACATGATATACCGCTCCCATAAATTTAGTACACATTTTAAGAAAAACACAGAGATGATAAAAAGAGCGCCAAAAGTTGAAATCTCACGTAGAAACACAAAGTATTTACTTTGGCAAGTTTTTATCTCAAAATTGAAAATATTAAACAAGCCCAAACTTTCTTTCTGTAGAGGTTGTCTCTCTATGAATTCATGCGGCGAACATGTAACACAAAAAGAGGCTAGTTATCCTTCATATATAATAGTATAGCTAATTTAAGGAGTTTTTTTATCATTCAGCAAGGTTTAGTTTCCATGAGGATTTAACTTAAAGCTAGGGATAATTTGAGGTAGTGGTCCAACATGTGGTTGCAACCAAAGGGATTATATTAAATGAACTTGTGATGGATGCGCACATAAGTGGATCAAATCTCACTCCCATGTCCTTCAATTTCTACAATCTCATGGGTCATAGAACATTAAATGATCTTGTCACAAGTTCACACATAAGTGGATCAAAGCTCATGTCGGTGTACTATAATTTCTGTAAGTCCATGGAGAAGTAGAATATTAATAATTACACTTATTATTGATGATAATCTTTAAATTAATTTTTGAAATAAATTTTGTAATTTTATTTAATATGTTTCCATGATTTATGGATGATAAATAAATAAATTGTCCACTGTAATTGTGAAACTCTTTTTTAGAGAATTAAGAAAATTAATTATAACTTTCCAATTTATTTTTTTAAGTTTGGTAGAACTACACCTTCATCATGTCCAACTTCTCACCCCGATCGGGAGGTAGTGCAAGATTTCAACCCAAGACTTCCTTTGATGAGACTTCATTTCCGCAGTCATTGGCAATTGAGCTATTCCAAATGGACATTATAACTTTTCCAATTTTTAAAGGAAAATTAAAGGTTATATAAAATATATAAATAATTTAAATTAAATTTTAAATTTTTAAAATTAATTAATTTTCTTAATTAAAAATAATTTATTAATAACAAAAGTTAATTAATTAATAAAAAAGGAAAGAAAGCACCACCATAATTACTAAAGGAATAAGAAAAATAAGAAATAATGCAAGCTATGAGTTAAATTTTATAATTTTTGGTGTTTTTATGCAGGATGTGAAAATTTGGCTTTGTTGTGCAAGTTTCACTTCTATGTCATTAAGATTTTTGTAGAATTTGGAATCTTTATGTATTCTACCCAGATTCAAGCTTGATCTAGCTGGAATTTTACCCAACTTTGTTATTTATTTGTATTTAAATAAAAGGCCCATTCAAAGACTCAAATTCATATTAATTCCAAATTTCACACACAAACTAGAATTCTTCAGGCCATCATGCATGTACATAACTCATACACAGAAAGCATGAAACTTTATTTCATTAATTAAAATCTATACATACACAAATACTCAAAAACATGTGTTTCTCTCTATGAGTCTGATTGCACTTTCATTTGGCCATGTGTTCTCATTGCCCGTAGGCTTACAATAAGTAGAATTCAGAAATGTAATAGTCTTTCTAAATCCTAAAAGTACTCCATAAATTACCCATAAATAACTCCATAAATCATATTTTCCTAAATCCTACAATCATTCCATAAATCATATTTCTAAATTCTAAAGTCAAAATTTGTCCCTAGAATCTCTCATGCTTTTGAATGTAGTTTCTCACACTAAAATATTATCTATTATGTCTTATCTCTATCCATAGTTGTTTTACAATAAATTAAAATTATTAACAATAAGGAAATAATATTCATTTTCTATGTTGAAACTCGGGAGCTTTGTCTCCAAAAAACTTGATGACTGGGAAGCTTTAATGCTCCGCTCCCAAGTTAGAAAAAATTCCATGGTCTCTTGACCATGAGGAGGAGTTATTGACGTCCTCCTGGATCCCATACATAGTTTTGTTGTTGATCATCGACTTTTTCATGCTTCCATACTATTACTTCTGCAACATCTTGAATTCCACTATAATTATGTTTTTGCCTTCCTTGTTGCAAACCAGTCGTTTTCACCGTGTTCTTGCTCATTATTTCAAGTGAAATTTTCCAGCCACAAAAACAAACAAAATATACAACCATCCAAGCATACTTTCAACCTCATTCCACGCTTGTAAAGTGTATCTTTGAAATCCCTACCTCACTTCAATCTATTGATCAAGCTCTGTCTCCATGTTGTCAGCAAACTCTTATTCCTTTGACTTTGTTGCATCCTCATTCACAACAAGTTTTGCAAGTTCTTCACCTTCGTTTTCTATTCCACTTGCATTAGCTTGAGAACCAGTAATCATTTGTGTTTCATCTGTGTGCACACAATCAGTGTGAAGACTAAAAGTTGTCTCTACCTTTGGCTCATCATTCCTTATGAGCATCTCATTCAATTATTGCTCCTCCTCTCTGCTAAGAACAAAATTTGAACTTTGTTCTCCTTTATCTTCCTCTTTCTTCATGACAACTTTAAAGGGTTGTTCATCATCAATAACACCTACAACCATAAACAAACCATCAGGAAAAATATAAGGTTTTTCGGTCTCATTTGATGTCTAAAACATCAAATATCCACCAACATTGTTATCTTCTCAATCGATATCTCCTTTCTCACGTTCACCTCTGTGAACTGCCTCCTCATACTCAATAGATTTGAGTTCTTCCTTCAACCTATGTCTTAGCTTTTGTTTCTTCTTCTTGGCCCATAATCTTTCAACAGGCCACTTAACCATTTTCCTTCAGTTCCACCCATACCTTTAGTTCTCCTAATTCTGTTGTAGCAACTATGTAAGCACATTTAATCATGCTTTTATCTCAACAAGTTCCTTCTCGTATTCTTCACCACTCGTTTTCCTTATGCCAATTGTGTTGGCATCTTTGTTGCATCTCCTGAATTCTTCAAATGAATTTCCATAGTCATCTTCATCTTCCCATTTTGTGAGCTTTCCACTACTCATTGTGACCTGCAAATCACCTCTACAGTAGCAAACCTCTTTCCGGCTACACACGCCTCATCAAGCTTCTCCTCTGAGTTCAGACTGTTGGCATTCTTGGTCCCCTCCTTTGGAACCCCTTTCGAGCACTCCTTGCTCTTCAAGTTTCTACAGTCACTCTTTTTCCTCCATCATAGTTGTGCTAGCTATCAGAATTCTCACCACATTCTCCTTCTCAATTACTGCTACCTATCATTAATATCCACAAATTAAAAAAAAATTGAAATCAATTTACTTGATTTTATCTTAATATCGTTCTAATTTTTCCTCCATATTGTCACACAAAATTCTTCTCATGTCTCCAGATCTCCTGCTTTTTCCTTCATACTATGCAAAAAAAATATCTCATGCTTTAATACCACTTGATGCAAGAAAATTGGACTTTTCGTTGCAAGCTCCACTTTTATGTCATTAATACTTTTACAGAATTTGGAATCTGTATGGATTCTACCCAAATTCAAGCTTGATCTAACTGGAATTCCAAATGGAATTCTACCCAACTTTGTTATCCAATTGTATTTAAACAAAAAACCCATTTAGAGACTCAATTTCATATTAATTCCAGATTTCGCACACAAACTAGAATTCTTCAAGAAATCACGCATGTACATAGTTCATACACAGAAAGTATGAAACTCTATTTCATTAATTAAAATCTATACATACACAAATACTCAAAAACATTTGTTTTTTTCTATAAGCGTGATTGCACATTCATTTTGTCATTTGTTCTCATTGCCCACAGACATACAATAAGTAGAATTAAGAAATGTAATAGTTTTCCTAAATCCTAAACGCACTCCATAAATCAGATTTTCCTAAACCTTAAAATCACTCCAATAATTATCCATAAATCATTTTTTTCTAAATTCTAAAGTCACCAATCTATCTCTAGAATCTCTCATGATTTTCAAGGTAGTTTCTCACGCTAAAATCTTATATATTATGCCGTATACCTATCCATAGTTGTTTTAAAAATAAAGAGTAGTTGTTTTAGAATTAACGAAATTAAAATTATTTACAATAAGGAAATAAAATTTCTTTTCCATGTTAAAACCCCGTTTGGAGCTTTGTCTCCAAAATCTTGATGACTTTGGAAGCTCTAATGCCCATGCATCAATAACACTTATTTTTATATTGAGGTGACCATTCTCATTCACTTTTAGAAGACACTATTGTTGGAGTATGTTTGAGTGAAGTTTTTAAAATGGGAGTTTAAATGGTTAAATTTAGAAAATTTGTTACAAATTAATTTTAAATAAATTGTTGTGTTGAGAGTAATCCAGTGTGTTAGAGGTGTTGTAATTTCATGTAAATATTTTGACTTGGTCAAAATAAAATAAAAAATAACTTTATGTTAAAATACAAATAAATTTAAAATTAAAATGATATGTTATTATTATTATTTTTATAAGAACTCATGGTATTAATCCATGATATTCAACTAGAATATAGCTTATTTAAATAGGAAAATTCAATTATCCATATCCATCTTAACTTTTGATCTATCAAGAGCCCACAAAGATCAAATCTCTTTTACATCTAGATTTGCTCCATCTTGCCACTTAAAAAAATCATGAATTAAAATAGATTTAGACTCATAATAATATTAATATATTTTGTGTTATTTTTTTAATTAATAAATTTAATAATAGATATTTTTATATCTTTAAAAAAAAAATTAAGTTACCTTTTATCGAAATAATAAATATTTTTCCTAGAATAGAAAGCTTTATTTCTTTTAATAATGGGAGTAATAAGACGTACATGAAATATATCATAAGCATTATGAAACTTTGAAAATATTTAAATATATATATGAAAAATTATATATTTGAAAAATATAATAGATGCTAAATTTAAAAAATCATACCAAAATAAGAATAATAATGTGATTAATAATTATGATAAATTGTTAATTTCATAATAAATTCAAAAGGGATTTATCAATATACACCACTAATTGCGGTAGATTAAACAAGTTCAAACTACAACAAAGTAGCATCAACTTAATAAGACTATAAAGGCACATCAACTTTGAAGAGGATAATATTGGAAGTAAATTGTCTCTTTTAATTTATTTAATCCATGTCAAGGAACGTGAGTGATGATAAAAAAGGTAGTGCAAAAACCTAGATACATGATAAAAAACGAACATATAATTATTATAAACACATATGTACAAATTAGTTACCCTTGCTTTTTTTAAATTATATTTTTCCATAATCCATTCAAGTTTACTTAGAGCACTTTGTCAATTAATTAAAACGAGGTATTAAAAAATTGTCCAAGTCCTTTAGCTGCATATTGTTTTACTAAGGACAAGATTGGCCAGGTTTATATTTATATATACACGCATGAGGAGGAAGATGTCTTAGATTTTCAAGTATTTAAGGGCTTTTTATGTTTTTGGGAGCAACATGTATTTAAAGTTGGTAAATTTTATTATGTGTTTTGGTATATAAGAGATTGGCCAGGTTTATATATATATATATGCATGTTTATATATATATATATGCATGAGGAGGAAGATGTCTTAGATTTTCAAGTATCTAAGAGTTTTTATGTTTTTGTGAGCAACCTGTATTTAAAGTTGGTAAATTTTATTATGCCTTTTGATATATAAGCTCCCTTCACAGGGTGGGGATTTAAAAATAAAATTAATTTTAATTGGTTTTTGATAAAAACGAAAAACAACAAGGAATATAAAGATTTATTGTCAAATTAAGTATTTTATGAAACTATAATCATGGGATAAAATAGATAATTAGAAAAATCCATGCTTTTTCAATATGAAAATAATAATAATAATAATAATAAAGTGACATTTATGGATAGAAAGGTTAGAAATAAAGTGATTGCATACATCATGACCTTATATATACATTTATTGCTTAAAAGTAATTTTTATTATTTTAATATATTAATCATTGAACTAACGTGAAATCGTAATTGGCTTTTATATTTCTGCATAATAATAAAAAATTCAAAACTCAAAATGAATGAACTTTCAACATAATATTGCAATAATTCAAATAATTTTTGCAACTAGAAACAATTTTTTGTTCACTTTTTCAATATATTCAAACTTGCAACAACCTTGAATACACAGATTCCATAGATACAAGGATAATACAAATGTTTTACTTAAATAGATATATTTTAGATACTATTCCTCAACAATAAATGGCATTAACCAATGTCCACTCATTGACCAATTGTATACACTTTTGCAGAACAACATTAACCAATGTCCACTCATTGACCAATTGTACACACTTTTGTACTGCAATGTTGATATCAAGATTCATCCTTTTTGTTAGTTTTGTGAGACATATTAGGGTTGATATATTCAAAACACATTCATAAACATGTGTTCCTTGAATGAGCATACAAACTTAATGTAATGCTAGATCGCATGTAATGTATCTTCATGAAGGGATTGTCATAGGTTCATTTTTTTCCTTTCTTCTTTTTTTGTATTTATGTAAATCTAGCAAAGATTATATAAAGTGAGAAAATTAAAGCATACATCATAAAGAAATTGTCCATTTAAATTGTACATACTATGTAACAAAACTAAAGAGATAATAGAACTTGAAATCATTAAATATTTTGCAAGATATAACCATACTAGAAATATCTATAAAGTCAGCAAGACTATTACTATTATATTTAAACAAAAACTAGAGAGAATTCATCTATATCGAAGGAGAGTCAACTTGAATGGTTTCAGGTATATAATCCTCTTCATCAAAGGTGGATAACTTGAGGTTTTCTAGCTTCTTAACAAGCATTGAAACTATGTCCATCAACTTCCTATTATGCCACTTATTTTTTCAATACATTGGATAATTTCGAGATGAGTTTCAGATCTTTCCATCAAGAATTTATGCATGATAGTTTTTTGTTGTCAATATTTGTTCACAATTTGCCTATACCTTGTCTATTTGGTTCTAGAATTTTCAGTGTGTAGCACCCAACTTTTGTAAACCTTGTCCCTGAAGTGAGCATTTGGAGGAATGAAGTTTAAATCCAAAGTCATATATATAGTTCTTTTTTGCTTCCCTCACATTCCAATCCTTCTCATGAACATATCACAAACGTGCACTTTCTCTGTAAAATGATGTTTCTTAGAGGTGTTGGAATAGGGAAATGCATCAATTACTTATGCCCAAACATATTTCTATGGTTTTCACCAAAAAGAATTCATACACTAGCATTTTGTATTTGACATTCTCAAAGAAATTTAGAAGATTGGAAACTTGGAACATATTATCTTCAACTCCGCCAACCAAATTGTGAACTTACAAGTACAAACAAGCCATTTGGATAAACATGATTTTCACAATCTTAGTAATACCTTGTTTGTTAAACATGTCACCAATGACAATTGGTTGAAAAGGGATTTCACTATGCACTTCCATCAATAATTATGAAGTACATAGTGATGCCATTTGTGGCAAGAAAGTTTGTGCATTTAGATGTTTCAAATGCCCTACTCTCTTAACATAGTTGTTTGATATTTTTGCTCTTTTTGGTAAAACAATTGTCATGATCCTTAACTCTTAAACTTGAATCACAAACACTATATCAAAAAATGCAAGAAATGTATCAAAAAATCCAAATGCTTTATTTATCTAAATACCATTAAGGTATGGGAACATCGTACAATGATCATTTTATAAATGGAATCCATCCATATTCACTTTCCTTATAGAATAAAGTGACCTCTCAATCAACTAAGATCCAACGCAAAATACTTGAATAAATAAGAAATAATACGTTCCAACATTGAAGTATGGTAAGATTAAGGACAATCTCAATGTTCAATAAGAAACAAAAAAAAAGATAATTAATTATGGTATGGATATTCAAAATTGGACAAAGAGAAGATTTTTTCCTAGAGCCTAGATCAACCTGTGCGAGAGGAACCAGATAGCGGGAGCCTGGTGTAGCCTCTGAGGCCGGTAGGAGGAAGTTCGGGGAGCGCGTAAAGATACACAACCATCCACGAGACAGCACGAAGCTCTAGAGTCATGGCCCCAGGAGGGGGCCGCGAAAAGGAAACTCCCTTGCCACCTGAGCTAGCTGCATTCTGGAATCTGGTTGCAGCACGCAATAAACGGCCAGCAACCAAAAACCAGCAAAAGTTTGTAAAAAAAATGGAATCCATCCCCACAGTCGCTCTGCCCACTGAAGAACCCTGCAAAGAGGCAGCAGAATGAGAGCTTATTGGCCAGTTCACAGGCTTATGGCCCTCACCTAAAGCGGTAGAAGCCTGGGTGAAAAGGAATTGGCGTTCACTAGTCAAAGAAGGAATAAAAATCCATTTCGTCGGCAAAGGCTTCTTTTTATTCATATTTAAAGCAGCAAAAGACAGGAACCTCATATTCAAAAACGACCCATTTCTCCTAAGGCCTCAGGGTCTCTATCTGAATCAATGGACTCCAGACTTCGACCCGACTCAGGATGTGCCCTCGGTCGTTCTAGCCTAGATGCGATTGCCCCACTTACCTCTGCACTGTTGGAACCCTAAATCCTTAGAAACCATAGGCAACAAGCTAGGCAAATACATCGACCAAGCAGAAAGAAGAGAACAGTACTCCTGTGTGAGAATTTGTGTAGAAGTAGACCTAGAGGAAGGTCTCTCCTGAAGCCATTAAACTCACGGTGGCTGATTGGACACACATACAAGTCCTAGACTATGATCAAATCACATTTAAATGTCGGAACTGCCATGGCTATGGGCATTTTTCCAAGCATTGCAAAAAGAAAACAGAGGATGGAGCTGAGAAGGAGAAAGGAGATCAATGGACTCAAGTTTAGAAATCAAGACCAACTAAGAAGAGCAACAAGAATAAATGGAAAGCCGTATCCATTGGGAGGGTTTCTCCTCCCAAAACCCAAGCAGAAGGAACCTCAACCCCTCCAATAGTAGACATATCAACAAACCCCTTTGATATTCTCAGCACAACAGAAAAATCCAAGACCCAGCAGATAAAGAGGATGAACTGCAGGAAAATAGCATGGAAGAAAACAAAAGGCAAGAGGAATCAGTCCAAATCGCATCCCCAAAAGGTGCCTCTAGCTCCCCAACCTATGAAGATATGACAAGAAAGAATACCCCTGAGATATCGAGACCCTCGGAAGATGAAACATCTGAGAGGCCCTTGAAAAGAGTGGGGAGGAAATCTCACAGAGAGGCTAGAGAAGAAGAAGCAGAGAGACAAAAAATGCAAGGCAACTAGGCCACTATAGAGATGTCTATTAACATAAATACTAGAAACAAGACTCCCAAGGGAGGTGCTACCCCAACCCCTACTAGTAAATAATGTGATTAGTCTCTTGGAATTGCAGAGGATTGGGGAACCCATCAAAAGCTGAAGCAGTCAAGAGCCTATTAAAATCAGAACTTCCCAAGATCCTCATACTCCAAGAGAATAAAATAAAAGGTGAAGCCCTTCTAGAACTCAGCAAAACAAAATGGAAAACAAAAGCTAGAAAAGCGGTAAGTGCAAGAGGTACATTCGGTGAGTTAGCCACTCACTGGGAGTTTGACAAATTCCTACTTGAGAGCTCCTTTTAGACGCAGCACTGGATTTACACCAAACTCTGACACCTATCAAGTAAGATAAACATTGCACTCTTTAATCTCTATGTACATGTCCTCTATGTAGAAAAGGAACAATGTTGGAAAACTCTGACTGATTTTTTGGAAGCATATTCTCTCAATAATATAATTATTGTTGGAGACTACAATCTAATCCTAGACCCAAAGGAAAAAAGAGGAGGAACCAGCAGCAAGGATCCTTCCTTCCCTTAGTGGAAAACCTTATTCAACAATGGGATTTAATGGATTTCAAGCCAAAAAAAGGACTATACACATGGACTCATAATAGAATAAGGGAGGAGCATATCTCAGCCAGGATTGATAGATTCCTTCTTTAGACTTCCTTTCTCTCCGAGAATATGATCATCTCCAAAAACCTTCTTCCAAAGTGGAACTCAGACCATAAACCCATCCTCCTTCTGTTGGAAGAAGAAGAAAACCTGGGACCAATCCCCTTTCGGTTCTGCCCTCTATGGGTAAACAGGGAAGGGTTTTTGGATACATTGAATAAGGCATGGTTCATCCATGATCTTGGATCACCCAGCTATGTTTGGGAGAAAAATATAAAAGCCACCAAAACAGCCCTAAAGAAATGGATAAAAAATCCCACAGTCTCTCCCACTACCCATTGAAAACAGAGCACAAAGTAGCTGCTGGATCTCCAAATGGGCCTGGAGACTCAAGACATAACTAGAGCAGAAATTCATAGTGAGCAAGAACACCAAATAAGCACCCTCCAAACATTTAAAGAAGAGGAAGAATATTTGAGGCTCAAGTCACGTAATCTTTGGCTTGCATCTGGAGACAAAAATACAGCCTTCTTCCATAAGCAAATTCGAACCCGCCTCTCCATAAACCTCATTTTCAAGATCATCTCGCTAGAAGGGACTGTTCTTAAAGGCAAAACTCTAATAAAAGAGGCGGCAACCTCTCATTTTAAGCAGTTGTTCAAAGACGAAGGCACAAAGGATGATGAGGAAGCTCACGACTTCCTCAAGCACGTTCCAAGGATGGTCAACGAGGAGGACAATGCAACTCTCCTGAAGCCATTCATTGAAGAAGAAATTAGCAATGTCATATGGAAGATGGAACCAGACAAAGCCCCAAGACCTGATGGATTCTCAATACACTTCTATAGACTCTGTTAGGACATCATCAAGGTTGATTTGTACCGAATGATCAAAGGATTCCTATGAAAAGCCAAAGTGGGAGGAAGCACAAACTCCACCTTCCTAGCCCTAATTCCCAAAGAAGCCAACCCAAAGACATTCGACAGATTCAAACCAATCCCGCTTTACAATGCATCCTACAAAATACTCACCAAGTTACTTGCTAATAGAATAAAGCCTCTGTTGGACAAACTCATCTCTCCCAATCAAGGAGGGTTTGTCAAAGGTAGGCACATCCTAGACAATGTGATACTGGTATAGGAAATCATCCATTCCAGCCATCAATGCAAAGAGCAAGGTATGCTCATCAAACTGGACATGGCGAATGCCTTCGATAGAGTAAGACACTCATTCCTCCTCCAAGTTCTTTCTGCGTTTGGTTTCAGCCCTGAATTTGTAAAAATGATTAAAGCATACATTGGAGAACCTTTAATAGCCCCTTTAGTAAATGGTAGGCTGGCAAACTACTTCAAAGCTTCAAGGGGAATCAGGCAAGGCTACCCTCTGTCCCCCTTTCTGTATATTTTGATGGTAGACTCTCTAAGTCAAAAGCTCACAGATGAGAAGCTCAACAGGACTCTTCCTAGCATTAGAGTGATACCCAGAACAAACCCAATCAATCATGCCTTGTTCTCCAATGACTCTATCCTTATGGGAGGGGCCTCCATTAAAAGTCTCCGGAGCTATGGTAAATAATAGAAAAAGTGTAGTGTACGACTGGGCGGTAGACCAGCAACCTATACTCAGGATTTCCCAAGCCCTGGGCTTCACCGGATATGCCTCCTGGGAAAAATTCAAGTATCTTTTCCTGCCTTTAACCTTGGGCTCCACTAAGACCCCTCATTGGATGGAAATTATCAGCAAAATTAAGGCTAAAATGACAGCTTGGGGCAAACAGTGGCTTACCTCAACCGGGAAGCTCACTCTGGCCAAGTCAGTTCTCTCATCCCTTCCTATCTACCAGGCTTCTTTCCTTTTGGCTCCAAAAATTATCACTGAACAGTTAGCAAAGTTGATTCGAAATTTTCTGTGGCAAGGAGGAAAGGGGAACCAAAACAAATTCCATATAGTAAGCTAGGACATAGTGAAAAGGCCAATATTTGAAGGTGGACTTCAGGTAAGAGATCCTGTGTTGGCCAATCTGGCGATGGGAGGGAAGATCCTCCGGAAAATCTTCTCAAACCAAAGAAACCCTATGATTCAAGTTCTAATTAAAAAATATATGAACAAACTCTCAATAAAGAATATGGAAGAAGGAGCTTCCCACAAAGGAACCACGTTGTAGAAGTTGTGCAGCCAAGGCTGAAAATTCTTCAAAGAACAGCTCTACAAAATTCCAAGAAATGGGAAAACATTCAGACTGTGGGATGACAAGATCATGGGACTCCATACCCTAAATCTTACTCCGAAAATAGTAGATTTGCGTAACTGGCTCATCCAAAAAGGTATCCACAAACTTGCTAACATATTCACATACGATGCAGCAAGGAACTAGAGTAATTGGGCCCTCCATCGCCCCATTGATTGGATGCTCCTTCAACTCCATCAATTATTAGCTAAACTCACTGGTCTGGCTCCTGTGCATCTCCATTCTAGGGACAGGTGGGGTTGGGGGAAGTCCGGAGCTTACTCACCTCGGCTGGGTTTTGCAGCCCTACAAGAACAACAACATCAGATCCATACTACAAAGCTTTGGTAGCATGTTTGGGACCCATTTGGTCTCCCAAAAAACAACTTCCGCTGGATTCTCATGCACAGAAGGACTCTCACTAGTGACAGCTTAGAGAAAATAGGAATCATGGGTCCACATGTATGCCCTCTCTATTGCAAGGATTAGGAAACTATCATTCACATGTTCATAGACTACCCCTTTTCTCAAGAGATCTGGTTGCAAGCAATTATGGGGCTCAACGTCCAAATCCCTTAGCAGTATTTAGTTGTTAGTCTTTTCGCAACTTGGAAAGAACACTATCCTCACTCTTTGAATAGCAACTAACCATGGACTAAAATATGGAATGCAATACCAAAATATATCTGTTGGGGAATCTGGTTGGCTAGGAATGAAGCCATCTTCAACAAAAGACTTCAATCCACCAACATAGTAGTTGCCAAGGCCAAAGCGCTGCTGCTGGAAATTTTTTAAAATAGACCTCATAAGCCAGACAACTCCCTTCTCCCTGAAGATCTCATCTGGCTAGGTGATTCCTTGAGATGGGCCAGCATCAAGAAGAATACCTTCTTGTCTAGACATAATCCGGAGTGACGTCTCCAGATATCTAAGGCAAAATTGAAAAAATGGTGGAAAAATCAGAGCAAAGTCACGATTTTCTTCGACAGAGCCTCCAAAGTAAATCTGGGGACATCAAGGGTAGGAGGAACAATTTACTCCACGGATGGACAAAAACAATACAGCTTCAGTTGGGGCCTTGGTCAGAGCACCAACAACCAGGCCAAGATCCTCAAATTGCTCAAAGTGTGTTCGCTGGCTCAAAGGAACAGAGGGGAAAACCTTCAAATATTCGGGGATTCTGAAATCCTGATTAAAATCCTTAACACGGGTGACCAACTCAATAGCTCTGCTATAAACAAGACCCTTGAAAGAATAAGAAAGATGGCTCAAAACTTCACATCCTGCTCATTCTACCATGTCCTACGAGCTCTGAACAAGGAAGCTGATATAATGGCTAACAAAGGATGTCTTCTAGCTCAAGGTATGTTGGTAAAGAATGATGAAGAACCTAAAAGGCACCCAATTCCTTAACAGACAAGGAGAGTTGATCAAGGATAGAATTTCGCAGAACAAAGGCTGGCACAAATAGACTTTCACTGTCGAGAAAGAGTGGGCCACTCCTTGACAGGCTATAGGTTATTACATGGGCCAATAGTTTTTGGGTGTTTTAATAGGGCACAGAATTGTATTCAATCAAAGGACGGATTTGAAGGATGCGATACATAGGATCTGGGCAAGGGATGATCTGATGGTCATCGCGCGCTGGAAAAGGTGGGGTGTTAAAGTCGAGGGGAGTGGTAAGTGGTTTACATCCCACCGCTTCTAGTTGTTGGGCAGTATCTCATGAATCAGATGCAATGTACCTTAGGGCTTGATGCGTGGCTGGTCAAAACCACCCATATCGTGCGCTCCTGTGGTGTTAAGGGTTGGACAGCGAGGGACACGATAAGCGTCAGATCTGGGCGGGGAAGATCTGACAGTTATCACGCGTTGTTCATGGCGGGGTAATCTCGTTGTTGTGGGGTCGGGTACGAAGGTGGGATTAGGTTAAGGATCGGGCAGCGAGGGACGTAACAAGCATCAGATCTGGGCGGGGTTGATCTAACTGTCATCGTGCATTGCAAAAGGAGGGGTGTCAATTACACTAGGAGTGGAAAGTGGTTTTCATCGCACCACTCTTCGCCACTGGGCAATTTTCTATGAATCGGACGTGATGCCACTTAGTGGCTGACGCGTGGCAGAGAAAAACCACCCATATCACGTGCTCCTGAGGTGCTAAGGGCCAGACAGAGAGCGACACGATATGTGTCGGATCTGGACGGAGGAAGATCGGACGGTAATTGCGAGTTGATCATGGTTGGGTTTTAACACGATACTCTAAGACACCAAAAGCATAGCAAGGATCTCTCAGCCATGCCAATGCATAAAAGAAGTAGCAAACCTCTTATACAAAAGCTAGAATATGAGGACTCTATAGAACCAGAATTCTCTCAATTGACTGTAATCAAGGTTGTTTGGCATGCCCAACCTCTTCTTATAAATAAAATTCAACCATCCCTGTTATAACAAAAAAAAAAATGGACAAGGTAAGTTAATGAATTATAATCTAGATTTTTGAAAGGGCAATAATTTAACATATTACTACAAGTGTTAAGCCTTTTTAGTAGCTTCCCTCTTAAGAATGATCAAATAGGAATCAACCTAGGTGTCGTGCTACTAACAGCTCTTTTCAACATTCACCTAGTCAACGTGATAACACAAATAACCTAAAAACTATTCAATAAAGCATTGTATCTTAACTAATATTTAATATTAAAACTACAAACATGAGCATAGATTTGAGATGATTTCAATCACATGATATAGTTACTTTGCAGGATTGTCCATTTCCTCAATACTTGAAAGAATTATGATGCATGGAATTTGAATAACTACTACGAATAAATGTGCCTCTCTAAACTAGTAGAAGTATTTTATTAATTAGATTCGCTTTATTTTATGTGATTGGGAGGAATGATTGGAATTCTCCTTATCTAGGTTCATTTTCCACAAGTGACATGATGAGATTTAGTGTAATTGACATATCTGAAATAAATTGGATGAGGAAGAAGTTTCTTCTTCTGAAGAAAAAACAAATAAAAGTGACATCACCAATTCCAATTTGGGTCTTGTATATCCATTAGAATTCATTGAAAGTTAACCCATTAAAGATGTGAAGATCATTAAAAAGGAAGATTTAAATCAACTACAATCAATCAGTTGCAATTCAAGATTGATTGCAGCTGATTTGAATCTTCCTTTTTATTGATATCCACAACTTTCACAGATGAGCTTTCAACAAATTCTAATGGTGATACAGGATCTGAAATGGAATTGGAGATGTTGTTCTTCTATGATGTTTCATTCTTTTTTTCTTCAGAAGAAGAAACCTTATGCTCAACCAACTTATTACGGGCATGCCCAATACACAATAAAAATTTTCTAAAAGATTTGTATGTTTGATATTAGGCCTTTACCCTTCATAAACACATTTTTCCATTGTTTCCCAAATGTCATATGCAGTAATGAATTGGTTGTGAGATGATTTATGAATGATTGGTGTAGAAATTTCCCACCTGTAGATCACTTGATAATGCAATATACTAAAGCAAAATACTTGATCTACTTCTACAATCAATTCAGCGGGAGCTTAATCAATTTGAGCAACATCAATAAGAACACATATAACTGATATGGAGAAATCAATCACACATAACACAGAATAAATATCTAGGGGAAAGCACCAGCCTAAAACCCCATCTCTGTATTATCATACAAGTGGAAATGTAACCAGTATTACAAAAAGAATCAGCTCAAAAGCTATCCTGCTCCCTCTGCAATACCTCTGCTACTCATAGACAGCCAAAGGCCTCTCTCAAACCTCTGGTCTACCCTCCAAGCCTCCTATTTATTTGTGCAATTTTAATTAGGGTCCAGTGCAGCGACTTGTGTGAATTGGCGTCTTCACACACTCACTAACCTTTGATCCAACTACACAGTCCTGAAGGAGATAAATCCTCATCATGGATAAGCTTCATTTATAGGAAAAATATTCATCCAACTGATAGTACATTGTCCCTTCTCTGATCTCAACTAGGTCTCTCTCTGAACTGACATGCATGAGTTATTCATGAGATAATATTCAATTATCTGAAATGCAACAGTTATATGCAAGCATGCATTAACTAACTGAACTTACTTAATTTAAACAAATTGTTTAAATCAATTATAACTGGACTTTACTCAGTTAACTGAGCCAACTAATTCCATCTCAAATTAGAACTCATCCTTATCTCTTTAACTGATGGATAAATTCCTCAATTAATAGAGAAACTGTTGCATGTCCTCACATAGACTTCATGTTTGATTTTTCACAACTAATTAATTCATGGAGAATTAATTAATTTATTTTCAAACAGTTGTTAAGTTCAAATTCAAATTTTACTTCCTATTTTAGTCCAGGGACTTGTTATCGCTCAGGTTTTCCCTAAGCTCCTGAAGGGATACGGACGAGGTAACCACAAACCAATCTTTGGATTGCAGGTTCTAGCCCACCTGCAATCAGAGAGGGATCTCTCTTAATGATTTAGCTTTGTTGATGAAGATTTTAGGCTAGCTATTGGGTTCAATGAGTTTTGTTTAAGTTTGGATGGAAGTTTAGATGGAGGGAAGATATCTTCAAGTGGAGAGGCAAGGCATAGAGTGGAAAATTTCAAACCATTGGGCGTGGAGTCATGGAGTTAGACTGCTGGTGCGTTTTCTTGGTCACAAGACAAATATGAAGCAAGGTAGCTATATATAACACAATCTTCAGGCTAAAGAGATGAAATGAAAGCTAAGGAATGAGAGGCAATAAAGAATCTCTCAATCTTCTCAACGGGGGGAAAACAAATGAACTATATCCAGGAGCAGTTAAGAATTCATGGATAACTGTCATACATGATGAATAATATGAGCCAAGTGGAATCCATATTTATGCCTAAAGCAGATGAAAACATGAAGAAACAACAGAAATCGAGCATAGAGTGTATTTAAACAAATTCTAAGCTAATCTTTCTTTCCAATGTTTTAGAACGTAATTCATGGTGAAAACAGAGATAAGAAGTACTTATTGAGTTATGCAACAGCGCAAGAATTTCACAGTCAATCTTCAACCATTTAAACACAGCAACATTTCATTCTCCATGCTTGTAAGTAATCTTTGATTATAGAAAATTTTCTGGCATACAGTGTGAGTCTCCCTCAGAGCCTATCATCCCAAAATTATAAAAACAACCAACCCTTAATTCATCTGCCCCCGCAGTATATATAGGAGTTATTTACAAAATATCTCATTGGGAAATATCTGGACATGAGTGTGCCCATCTACTCTGACACGCTCAATAACTATTATGAAGAAAAAATTGCACAATAATAACTGAGAAAGTAAATGCGTTTAATTAGCCGCTGTAGGTACCCTGATTGTCGTTGAATCTTGGGCTGAGAAAGTCGGTTGATGACCGCTATGCTGATGAGTTGTTCTGGGTGTGTTGTCACCTGCCACCTGTTTATCTTTTTCAAATGCTTTTCAGCGCCAATTTCATCCGTTGCTAGCTGCAATTTCCTGATGGCAAAACTGTGCAATGAAGTTTGCTTGTAGAGGCAAAAATATGCAGAGAATCAAAATTACTTTAGAATCTGAAGCAGGATTTGCCACTAATCTTCTGGTGGTAAATGATGTTTTCTTAATTTGAATAGGGTCTCTTCAGCTTCAGTATATGCATAATAAGTCGGCCAGACTAGAAAGAGATGTTTGACTTCATGTTCAATGTAAAATAGATCTTCTAGTTTATTATATAAACTCTGCCCTGTGAGAGGAGTTGCTTCTTCTGTGTTGCTTGATGATGCAGTGATCTGATTCTATACATATGTATGTAGTCTATATGCATACTGCTCCTGCTTTAATAAATTTCCCGCGCTAGTAACCAGGCTGGGTAAACCTCTGCTCTGTAAATCTGCCATCCTTTGTCTGAAGGCTTGTACCTCTGTTGGCATTTCTTGGCACTTTATTTCTATGGTCTGGACAAAATTCCTCATGGTTAGCACCTTTTTGACTCTCACAATAGTCTCTGTTTTGTTCTGAATGTTCAATGCTATCAACTGGTCACCAGTACGAGTATTTAAAAAGTGAATCAATTTATTAGCTAGCTCAGGCTTGTCTGCCAATAATGCCCTGGCCTTTTGAGTTTCATATTGAGCTAACGCCATCAATTCTATCTGATAAAAAATGGTTTGAATCCCTGTCCATTGATCAATGAGAGCTTTGCCAATGTTATCCCATAAAATTGTTTTGATTTGAGCCAGGGTTGTATGGAGAGTGAGGTCTTTCTCCAAGGCCTTTATCTTATTTTCTAGGGCCTTTATTTCCCTGGTTTTCTCAGCAACTGTAACTTTTGATTTATCATAGCTAGCTTCAATCTTAGCTAGCTTTTCTTTAGTTTCCTTCATTTCTGTCATCTGTAGTTCGAGGGCTTTAATCTCTTTCATCATGGCCTCCACGCCCAAATTGACCTCTTGTGCTGTGGTTGCTGCTGAAGTTGAAGCTGGTGGAGGTGTTGATGTATTAACTGCTGGAGGAGGAACCAAGATCGTTGGAATTAATGGAGGAGGCCTTGAGGCCAACTCAGGCTGCTTCCCTTGTAAAGATTCTTCTAGTGCTTTCTCTGTGTCCAGTATTCTCTGATTCATTTTCATAAGCAGGGTGTACACGTCCTCCATTTCTTTCTGTTGTGCTACTTCTGTAGTTTGAGGATGTAGGGTTGGCAACAATTTCATTTGTTTTCTGAGTGCTACTATATCCTCCTCTTTCTTCCTAATCAAGGCTTGTGTTCCTTTGGGATCTTTGGGGTCATGTCCCATTTCTATTATGATTTCCTCAAGGGATTTTATCCTGTTATCCTTGGCCAATGATGAGGCCTTTTCTAGCTCTAGCTGGGCAGAGGTATTGTACAAGGAATTCTGCAATATATGAGCCAGTAGAGCCTTATCTGCCAGAGTTGAGTACACCATTTCCCCTGTCTGCTTATGCAGCTCAATCTGGTCTATTGGATGTATGTCCTTGGAAAGAACTTCCAGATTGGTTCTTATGTAGTCTGCAGCTGATTGCGGTTGCTGCACGGTGGGTCTGAAATGACTCAAAGTCATTTTCCCTGCTTCCATGTCATAGGCTGCCATCAGCCTCTGTTGCTTTGTTGGGGCCATTCTTAACAGTTGGTTGTACAGCTGGAACCTTATTGGTTCGTTCCTAGCCTTGATTTCAGTAAATTCCCTTTTAATGTCTGAGCCTCTTTGCGCCTATTGTTTGGAGGATGAGACCTCCCCACCTGGTTGTCTGTCGTGCTCATGCTGGAAGGAGTTGGCCGATGTCTTCAAAATAGGAGGGATCTGCTGTCCTGAAGTCCCCTCACCTCTCAAGTTTCCAAGAGTTTCTTTTGTGATCTCTTCCTCGGCATAGGGGTTTAACCTTTGCCTTTTCTCTCCCTGCTGGTCGGTTGATGTACCTGTAGGTGTACTCTCTGCTTGGTCCCTCTTCTTACCTCTTTCCTCATGTTGAGGAGTTGGCAGCACTGGAATTTCAGGTGCTTTTGTTTGCATTGAGGGACTTTGTTCTTGGTCTCTCTCTAGATTCAGAGACGGTTGCTCCTCCATTGTACTCTGTTCCTCAGAATGCTCTATTTCTTTGTCCTTTTCTGCTGAGGATATGGCTCCCTTAGCTGGTTGTGGTGAGGCAGTAGTTGATGTACCTGCTCCCACTGGTTGTGGCTGTATGAAGGGGACCTGTGCAACATATTCCAGGTCAATTCTCTTTTCAACTTCTTTCAAGTCTTTCTACAATTTTTCTTCTTCAGAAATTTGTTCATCATCTAAAGAACCTTCTACCCACTCTGGTAAATTAGCATATTGCTCAATGTGAGGGATTGGTTGGTGCACATACCCTGAGAGCTTGTTTTTACTCTCCTAAAGCTTATGAAGTGTTCGGGGTCATATGGTGACCAGTAGAAGCTTTGTTTTAACAGCATTTCCTCTCTCAACATCTTATCTGCATCCTTCCAGGCTTCTTCCCTTTTGTTGAAAACAAAGGGACCTAGTTGATTTCTGATTTTCAATTGTGTCTTCTTGTTTTTGCCATGGAAGTGAACTAGGTCTGCATGACTGAACTGTCTGAAATTTCTAAGGCAAAGAGCCTCATGGGAACGTACCTTGGTAGCTTATAGGGAGATAACTCACTCCCATAAATTCTGATTACTGTATGGTTTTGGTAAAAGTACCAATCCCCAATGATGTACTCTTTGGAAAGATGCAAAATTATTTGCATTTCAGCGGTGAGTCTGGGAGGAGGAGTTTCCAATAACAAACAAGTAGTTAGGTATATAAAGAGGTCAATAAACTCATAATATGTATAGGGAGAATGGTGGACTCTATGAAAAACTAAAGTCCAAAAGATTACAGATCTCCTCTCTCCTCTTGAATCAAGTTTCATGAGAGGGACCTTGAAACTATCAGGGTGATAGTAAAGCAACAGATGATAAATGTAAGAGGTGTATTTGAAGACTCTTTCCCTGTCCATCATCATGAATTGCTCATGTATTTTGTTGGCTATGAATGTGGCATAGTCATATATGATGGCAGGGGGCTGCCCTGGAGTAAATATGGCTAATAACTGGAACACTGTCTCATCTACAAACTCCCCTGTCTTGCATCCTAAGATATAGGAAATCATATCCACCATGAGCCTGCCTGTTTCATTGAATGAAACCTGATGATACGGTGGAGGATGGTCACTCTGATATTTTGGTATCATGAACAGCTGATTAACTCTTAGTATCTCTGCTTTGGAAAGCCTTAGACTGCTATCAATCAGATGTTTCAGGGTGAGAGGAACCAAGGACAGGGGAGGCTCATAATTCAGCATTTGATTGATGGATTAAGGAGTGATATGGAACAACACTGACCCATCTGGGCTGAGGATTTCTCTCAGAGTGGGTTCATAGCGAGAATGACAAAGATGGATAAAATCAGGCAGCACATTGACTTCTGGGAGGTAGTAGATAGGCATACTGGATTGCCAAATTCCCAGGAGATCAGTATTATTTTTATAATTGTTTTTGAATTGGCAAACAATTTGAAGGTGAGATTCAAGTCCCCTCATATCCTCAATCTGGAAATCTTGGTCTGCTAGAGGTATCCACTCTAAGTCCATGTGTGGGGCATTCAGAGGAGCAATATTCAGGGCAACTGGGGCCTCCATGTCTTGTATTGTTTTACTTGAGTGGAATAGAGGCGAAACAACTATAGGAGGCAGAGAATGAGGCTTTGTGAACACCCTGACGGGTCCAACCACTGAATTGTTACTTGAACGGACCTCACAGTATGGAGTTTATGGTATGCATAAAAGTGGCAGCACTCGAGCTAGATGACTTTACAGGCACGGTTTAAAATTAGGGGCTCTGTGGGCACTCAACACAATGTTGAGAAGAAGGGACCCGAAGTTTGCCCGAGGGGCACAAGCTTGCAGACGGGATAGGAAATTAAGGATTCCCTTTTAGGAAAAAGGCTAGAACCGATGAAAAAATAGGATACTTGGGCGGCTTGACTCAGTAACTCAGAGATTTCAGTATTTCAAGGGCGACCATGGACGAACAGAGTGGCGGACTAACCCTTTCACAGGAGGAATTAGTTTAGATTGTAAGTTTATAAAGAATGATGAGCTCAACTTATAGGTGCAGGGCAATGGGTGATTGGTGAAAATAGTCTTTAAAGCCAAAAGCGAGTTCTTTTCGGAATTTTGAACAGAGAAGCATGAAAACAAGGTTCTGGTTAAAAAATCGGGTAAATACCTGTTATGAGGACACCGAAGGCACTTGACGGGTATAAATTGAGCTGTTGAGAGGAACCACGGTGCCGAATTTGCAGGTTGGCTAGCTGCTGAAGTCTCAGGAGTGTGAAATAACAGAAAACTGCATGCACGTTGTCTTCTCAGTGAAAAATAGAAATGAACTAAAATAGCCGTTTTCACGACTTTTAACTCAACTTTCCAGAATTTTGGCGCTTTTTGGGGTTTTTGGCGTTTTCCAAGGATAACGTCATCGTGACATATTTTTTGTCGTGTAGCAGGTACGGAAAATGACGTGGCAGCTGACGTGGATGATGATGTGGCAGTGGACACGGTGGTAGGTTGATGACGTCAGTAGGTGACATGGCACAAGTACAGTATGGTGGCAGGTGATGTGGTAGGGTGACACAGCGCTGACATCGCAAGGGGGAAGAGCGGTTTTGAATTGCATCGGACCGCCTTTGGTACGGAGGTGGTTTCTGTCAGGGGCAGCCCGATGCAATGGGAAGCCGCCAGCTGTCCCGGTGTACGACGGTAAAACCATCGAACATCGAGTGCTAACGTACCCACACAAGAGGGCGCCCGATATGCGCAATAGTTGCTGGATCTGAGGGAGGCGATCCGATGGTAGACATGAGGAGAAGGTGCACGCGGTTTAGCACAAGTGCGCGCGGTTTAAACAATGAAATATTTGCGGCCGCAGGTGGGTTTTAACTTTAGGTTAAGGTCAAAAAAACTTCAGGTTTCGGCTATTCATCAATCAAATATTGATAAATCCCATAAATGGAAAGCCGGGGAGGGTTCATATGTTTATTTATTCAACCAAGAGTCAAATAAATCCCGAGTGAACGCGGAGGGACTAACAGTGGGCCCTAAGTGGACCTAATGTTTTCCCGACTTTGGTTTATTTGGATATAATTTCCAAGGGGTGGGATATTTAGTATTTTTTGGGGTTTTTATATAGTCTCCTTTAGAGTAGGGGCAGGGAAACATGGTGTATGGAGCTATATAATAGAATTAGATGTTAACATGGGTTCTGAGAAATGACAAGGGATGTGGGGATGCTAAGTTTATGGATTAGAAACTCAAGCATAAGGAAATGAATGGATTTTACAAAGATAAAGTTTTACACAAGAAATGTGGTTTCTTTTCACTAAGTCAACTCAATTGTCAACTTGGCTTTAGTAAGAAATGAAGTGAAACTGGATTACTTAGGCAGATCCCAAGGTCCTTGAGGGGATGTCAGTTAATGATTTTTTTGGGGAAATGAAAGGGGAATTAGTCATGCTTCCTTGTTGTACTGCCAGCCAACTGCCAAGATGCCAACTTATACATGAGATGGGCCCTCCTTTTGATAAACCAAATGGTAATACCATCTTTACTTCTGCAGCCTCACACTACCTACCCAGCTTAAAAATCCTAACATATTTTCTTCACTTAGATTGGGTGCATTTGAATTAGAAAACCCTGAATGTCCTCTTTTCTTTTGACTGCCCTCCTATCTAACTCTACACTTATTTCTTCCAAGGACCCAGATTAAGCAGTTGGGCTCCTTTGATTCTCTACCTATCTAAAATCTGCCAAGATTAGGCTGTTTGGACAGATTATTCATTCTCCATATTCTACAACAGAAAATTGAACCCTAGGGAGGCCCAGATTAAGTTGTTTGGACCTTCCTTTGACTGAGACTTGTACAAAAATGGAATATTTCTTTAAAATTAGCATGCAGCAGTTGCACTCTGAGCAGCACACTCACATGGCCTCACCCTCTGGTGACTTGTTAGCAAATATGGAGCATTGCAGAATGCAAAGTATGACATATTTGGCATGTAAAAATGTCAATCATGAAAGATGAGTAACCTGCTGTAGCAGGAGGCTAACAGGACTGAATAAAATTGGAATCCATCCCGACACTTCCATTTTTCATTCCCTGTTGCTCAATCCAGCATTGGTACCCAAACTGTTATTTATAGCAGTGCTATTTTTAGCACTTCTATTTTTAGCATTTCTTGTTGCCATTTTCAACAATTGGGACTAGGTCAATCTCCCTAAACCAAGTTTAACATTGTTAGCATGGTTTAGGTAAAGTTGATGTAGTCAAGTTACCAATGATTTTCGAGCTCCAGATTCATAAGAACCCATGGTTATGTTTGTTAATTGGTCTTGGTGACCAGTGCGATCCCAACAACAGTGTCTTTATACACCACCATTTCCCTTCGTATTTTGTGATCCTTCTAACTAGAATTTGTGTATTTCTAGTTATCAAAATGCTCATGATTTCCCCTTGAATTTTAGTTCCTAGATTAAGGGGACTAACATCTTGAAGTGTGAGGCTTATTGTGTTGTCATAATTCAACAAAACAACCTACACAGAAGCACTGTAAGCTACAGCTTCATTAAGATGGATGTCCTCGCACAAGTACATACAATCATTAAAGAAATCTTTAAGCAACCTCTGCACATAGGGTATTCGCGTAGAACCTCCCACCAACACAAATTTATCAATTTGGCTTTTACTCATTCTAGAATTCTCCAAGCACTTGCCAACAATTTCAATGCATTTTTCAAACAGACACAACTTCATCTCCTCAAACCTTTCTCTCCTTTTTTTATAATGAAGGTCTTGGGTTCAATGGCGACACAGTACTTCAATGATGGTCTCCATAGAGGAAGAAAACTCTCTTGGCCCACTCGCATGCACACTGAAGTTTCCTAAGTGCTATTACATTTGAGAATGTCTTGATTTTGTATACTTTTTTCAGCAATGCTTATGCAAAATGGTGACCATTCTATTGTCAAAATCCTCACCTCCAAGATGGTGTCTCATCCAACTATCTTGAATTCAATTTTATTCTTATTTATATTAAGCACAACAACGTTAAAGGTTCCCCCACCCAAATCAAATATTAGGATGTTCTCCCCATATTTTGATGCATAAGCTTTCCAGTCAAACCCATTTGCAATTGTAGCAGTAGGTGCTTTGTTCAATATTTGTTACACATCAAAATGTGTTATCTTTCTGGCATCCTTAGTGGCTTGCCTGTGGAAATTGTTATAGCATGCGAGACTGGTAATGACAACCTTATTCAATTGACAACCATAAATTCTACCAACATAGCAATGTTTTGAATGTAGTAGTCTAATTGTTAAACTTTTTTGCTTTCTAGTCAATTTTGCTCGAAATTCACTAGGTATTTTATGAAATCTTAATCTTTAACTGTGTAATCTACACAAATTGAGTTCTCCATAGGTTTTTCAAGGTGTTGAATCCATCTATACATTAAAAATGCATTTTAAAGAACTAAATTCACAATACCAAAAATTGTATCACTGAATGTCCAAAATATATATATATATATATATATATATATATATATATATATATATATATATATATATATATATATATAATGGTTAAGTTGTTTGTTTTCAATCCATAAATTTTACAAACAAAGCCCATTTTACACACTTATTTCATGGGTAAAGAGTGTAGTGTTTGTGATGGCCTTTGGCAATTTATCTTTGTACTATAAGTTATATTTTTAACCCCCCAAAATTTTGCTTTGTGTTTTGCTTTGGATCATATTGTTATAAGATTTTTGAAAAAAAAAGAATATTGTAGTTTTTTATCATAGTCTATTGGTTCCTAGGTGTTTGAAGTACATTGTTTACTTTTGTTTTTTTGGACAATAAATGAGTTTAAAAGTTGATAATAATTTGGAAGAGTGTGGGATGTCAAAATGGAAAGTAGGGCATGGTTATTCGTGAGTAGTTATTGTTTCAATTCATTTTTCACATTGCTTGATGTTGGTGGGAGGATTTATTGCCCAATTCAAGCTTGAAGTTTATCAGTCTTACTATATTTCTTCTTGTGTTGTAATTTCATCATCTCATTGTATGCTCAAATGTTGTGAGTGAGTGGATAAATATATATCTTGGTGTCCATTCAGGGGCTGAATTGTTGTTGAGTTTGAGAGGCTAGTGCAAGAGGCTATTAGCATGCTTTCTATTAAATGTCTTCCAGATGACTAGATTTTGATTCTATCTTGAGTTCCTATGCATCTCCACTATTACTAAATCATTCACTAGAATGGTTGGCCTGATTTATAGCTCTCAATTGTTGATAAGGTTAGGGAAACTCACCTTTTGTCTCCTATGAGATTTTTTTTTTAATTACATATTTTCCCTCCTTCCCTATGCACTTGTTCTTTTCTAGGTCATCGATCATGGGGAATATTTCTCTGCCTTTTTATGCCCTCATCATGTTGATAGGTTTCATATTTCATACTTAACATAGACAAACACAAATATGAACAATATTCATAATTGTAGGTGAAGATATTGCTTATATTAGCTCTTTGGTGTAGTTGTGATCAAGAGATTTAGCTTTTCTGGTTAAAGAGTGAGGAAGGTAAAAATCAAAGAACAATTTGGAAAGAAAAAAGAGCATGGGAACACTAGCTTGAAGATTGATAGTGCTACTAGTGGGGTGAGTTATTGTCTCATTCATGCTTAATATTACGTGCCATTAAAATGTTTCATTTTTTCATTATTGTCTTATGCTTCTCCTAATGTTTGTTATGTATGAGGTTCTAGTTTGGCCCAAATCTCTCCTTATAATATTGTGTCCTTATTCTATTATTTCCTTGTTGATTCTTCGGAATTTTACTTTGGCTTGGTATGCACCTATTGTGCTAAAGGGTTGTTGATCTTAAAATTAGCTTGGCAAGTATATGATTGGGTTGTTTCATAATTAGGGCATTTCCAATTGCCTCCTTGGCATTATTTGAGGAATGTTTTCTCTGTGTAAAAGGGTGAGATAGAAAAATACTAAGGGAGAAATTGAAGAATAACATGTGCTTGCCATTTGGAGGGCTTGAAAGAGTTTCCAACGGGAGTTATTATTGTCCCATTCATCTTCTCGTTGGTGGGTGATTGAAGGATTTACAATTTCACTTTTGTTTTGTAGCCCTCCATTGTAAAATCCCCTCATTTTAGACAAGTAACTCAACAAATATACCGAAAACAAAGTATCATAGTAAATCCCAAGGCGACACAAATATCACAGTAAATCATTATATTTAAATGTATGTTTTTGAAGTGAAATGACATTCACTTTAGTGGTTTGGCAAACAATGTGCTTCTCCAGTGTAACTCTCTCATTAGTGGCATTTATGAAATAGTTATATATGGTGTAATAGTGGTGGGCCTTTCAAATTTATTGATTCAAGAAACTCTAGTTAGGTTAAAAAAAAAAAAAAAAAAAAAAACTAATACTACATAATTTATACAATTAAATGAAAATCAAAACTTAAAAGAAATAGACATGATAATTTTAATGATGTTAAAAGGAATAAATTTAAAATGTTTAAAAAAAAAAAAATTAAAGAGAACTTTTAAAAAAATGGTATGCAAACCTATGTTTATACACTAGACCGCAGAGTTCAAGCTTGAATTGTGAATGTTGAGGAAACTAGTGAGAGATCCTAATGCCTGAGTTGGGAAGACCAAGAAGAGCTCAACTCTTTTGATTATGTTTGTGCATGTAAAGCATTAGAAAGAGCGAGGATCAATGAGGGAATCATAAAGAGCAATGAGGGAATCATAAAGAGCAGTGAAGGGGTCTCCATCTATGTTATGCAGGCCCTCAGTGGCAATGTTTTGTTGTGTGTTTAGGCCAAACTCAGTGCTTGAGAGGTGGCATCCTTGTTTCCTAGCTAATGAAGGAGATTGATGTTCATTCCTTGTCCTTGAATTGACCTTTGGTGTGATACGCTAAGTGAAGCATCCTTTAGACATATAATATGACTTGGGGGTGGATAGTTGCAAGAAATTTGCAGTGCATTTGTGCCTACATTTGGGTGGAGAATGGCAATCCTTTCTTCAATTTCCAACAAAATTAAATGGAATATATAGGTGTGTTTTCCTTCTTTGCATATGAAATGCCAATGTTGTCCACGGTTTTATGCATAAATATTATGTGATCTTTGAATGCGTGAGTGCGTATTTCTTTATCAAATGGTATCAGAGCCATTCTATCCATTCTGTTCTAGGTAGAAGGGAGAAACATATATGTTGTAAGCGAAAGTTGAAGGTGTCTGCCGCGATAAGTCCCCTTGTTCCCAAGGAAAGGTGCTATTGGGCATAGGGCGTGACCCGTGATTGAAAATCTGCAATTTTTCAGGTGCTTTTAATCCTTTTATCTTCATCAATATGGATGTTAGGAACAGTCTTATACTAAATCTCGAAAAAGAAACACATGAGAAAAAATGGGCATGGCTTACAAAGTTTTTTAACAAAAGCAATATAGATGTTTTGTTTGATACTAGATTTGTAGAGCAAAAATTTAATCCACAACCTAATTGAGAACTACCAAATATTGAGATGGAAAAAATACATAAACCCCCAGTTTTTCAATTTCGCGCTGCTACACTGTTTAGATTTTCCTTTGTAAATGTTCTTGTTTCTATTGGTCAGAGTGTATGTGAAATTCCTCTCATTAGAAAGGAAGATGTAGAATGGGGTCTAAGTCATGATTACAAATACATACATATCGGACTCATACAATTTGGGATTAATCCTCTTGTACAACCAGGGTTAGATAACTCATGTCTAACTTGTGTTCTTGATACCAGACATAATAAGTTTGAAGACGCATTAATAGGAGGATTCCAAAGCCCCTTAAATAATGGTCATGTTTGATCTTCAGTCATCCCAAGATACCAAGTGTCGCTTACAGATCCATATATTAATGAATTTCTCCAAGCTTACATACAGTTCCATGGATATGATACTGCCCCTCATACACAAATAGCACAACTCCAATATAATGTTTGTATTGGATTTGTCTTCGCAACTATGCCTCCACTACATCCCAATCTATCACAGTGAGCATTAAAAGAAGGTGTAATTGTTGGTCCCGATAAAAGTACTATGTTGCAAGTAGGATTTTGTGAACTAAGTCTGTCATCTGAATGGAATAGTGAGCGTACTTTGATGTCTCAAAAGTATCCATAGCTAGCAAGCTCTTCATCTCCAAACCAATTAAAGTTAGTTCCAAACCCTAATGGTAGTACCAGTTTATGGTTCCAACCGACTACTTTGCAAAAACAATTACTAAGAAATCAGTCAGTGAGAGTCCATCGTTATGTACAAATACCACCCAAACTATCAGTGTCTTCGAGTAGCCATAATCATCATCAGTTACTAGATTGTGTATATTTCCATGAAAAAGAAAAAGAAAATTCAAAAGAGAAATACCAAACCATCACTTCTACACCACACCAAGGACAACATTCAGACTATCCTAAATGCATTAAGTTCCCTATCCGAGACCAGAAAATGTTCACTCTACCTAGAGAAAAGACAGGTGCAAAAGTAGAATTGTCGAAAAGGAGACTAGAACCTGGTAGTAGTACTCCTAAATTCAGAGATGGTGTTATCCAGAGCGATTTGCAATTTCTACATTATCGATCAGCAATGGAACCTAAACCCATAGAATACTTAAAAATGCATAATTATGCTAACTACATGTATGCCTGTGTGGCCCAAAACATAGATTGCCTTGCAAGAGACATTGTAGAAGTAAAATAACATGTCATAAATATCCACCAGAGCATAGATACAATGTATGCTCACCAAAGTACTCATGAAATTCAGTTAAGAGCAATTAATGATCAATTAGGGGTAATAAGCAACGCAATCACAAGTTTTGAAACTGATATGAGTAGATCGGGAACTCCCCCTGGATATTCTGAGATAGAAGAAGAAGGCCCCAAATTCACCTTGATAAAAGCTTCCCAGTCCTCATCCAGTCTCTCTCTCAAAGTTTTTGAAAATGATGAAAACTAGTTTGAAGCCTTAGCAAAGGGTACCAAGTTAGCACGAGAAAAATTAAACCTTTTGAAAAAGAAAATTTCAGAATTTTACACGAGAGAAATAAATATGGCAAGCCAATCAGGGGATGAAGGTGAATCCTCTACAACTAGGAAGAAAAGAACAAGTTCTTTCAGCTTTTCTAACAAAGTTGCAAAGACACCAGAAGATGGTATTTTCTCTCATCATAAAAAGATTCCATTCCATTCTTGGACTCAACATCTTGCCGCTGCAAAAATTAGAGATGATATGAATGTCCAAACTAAATTTGGAAATCAAAACAATACTTTCTTTATTAATTTTGATTGTCTAAATAGGGATCATACATTAATTCTCCTGCAACAGATTAATGCATGGGCCTCTCAGAAGAAAGAAAAAACTAAAGCTTCATGGAAAGAGGTAGTCATATTAATCACATGGAACCTAACAAGGAATGCCAGACTATGGTGGGAAACACTTAAGAAAGAAGAGAAAACAGAAATTCTTGAAAATGATGATCCTTTGGAAGCTATCTTGATGGCTCTCTCCCATCAATTTCTAGGAGTTATTTCCTCTGACAGTGAACATTATGCCCAAATGTTTATGAGTCAAAGATTGTGCAATTTAGATTTATTATCAGAATATTATTGCACAATGCAAAATCTTTATTATAAAAACCTTGATCACCATAATGTCGCTTATCTCAGGCACTACATAGCCTCCATGCCAGGCAAAATACCTGAATGAGTTCAATAGTCATTGTCTACACGACACATTGGCATAGATACATTGTCACTAGTTGCACTTCACCAACACAATCTTACCATTCTGAAAAATGAATGTGCTGCCAACAAAACTCGTAAGAATGTCAAAAAACAGTTGCATTTCAGCCCCACCATCTATGACTCCTTTACTGAAACATGTCATTTTGGGTGTTATAAGAACCACTCCAGAAGGGGTTCTCAAAAATACCAAAGTGGTAAGTGTTCTTGTAGGTCGAGACCTCCTACTAAAAAAAGCAATATCGGTCAAAATCTCCCACAAATGGAAGATCAAGATTTATTTTCAAGAAAATGTCTAAACCAGCTAAGCAGTCCAAATGCTTTATTTGTGGTCAGACTGGTCATTGGGCTAACAGATGTCCCAACAAAGGAAAGAAAGGGATCCAGAAAAAGATTACAAAAGTTTTTAAATCCTCTTATGACCCAGCTGACTGGGACATAGTTTCCCAGATTGATTCTAATTTTGAATGTTTTTCTGTACATAGTACTGATTCAAATAATAGCTATGACATTGATGAAAAATTCCAAAAGGTTTCTCTTTCAGAGAGTAATAGTGACAACAGCAAATGTACATATCTGTCTAATTGTTTTATGTTTTCATTTTACGATCTCCAACATCAAATTGAAGAAATTCAAAGACAGAAGATCTCTCTTCATCCCAACTTGATTATTCCTCGAAGACATCTCCAAGAAAATATTGACCAGTTGCAGGCTTCTATTTCTCACAAAATAACTGATGGAGAATAATTTGAGATTTCATATTGGCATATAACACTGGAAGCATCACAAGAATCCACAAATAATACCGCAGAAAAATTATTGGATAAAATTAAAAGGGTAGAAGAAGATATCCAAAGAGATAGAAACCAGATGAAGCAACTTGCACAAAGGATTCAAGCCAACATGCAAGAACTTGATAGTCTGAATTCACAATTTGTTTCTTCTACTTTCCTTTCCTCTCAAACTCCATTACTATCATCTAGTCAATACAGTAATGAAAACATTCACGACATCAGTGGTATTGATGATAGGATGGTCATCCCTGTCAAAATAAAAGTTTCATGCCATTCCTGCTTACTATTGGAAATCCACTCAAGTCTAGTTTAGAGCAGTTAACAAACAACTAATAAAAATCCCATATATTTCTCCAAACTTCCCAATACTCTTAGGTTCACAAGTATATGTCACCTTGTGTAATTATGATATTGGTGTTGATATGTTACTTGGACAGGATTTTATGAAGAAATTCATGCCAATCACCATTGAAAAGAATCTGATAATTTTCAGCATTCAAGGAGACAAGGTGAAAGTCTGTGCTAAGAGTAAATACACACTCAGGGTAAAACCTGATGAGGTAAGCAATTTTTATGAAGCAGTAATAGACCTTTCCAAGATCCAAAAAATTGTCAAACATGCAGAAATCCATGGGCTTTCCATTTTGTCTAATATTGTAAACAAATTGAAAAATGACTGTACAACATTTTTAAACACCCTAACACATTCTGGTTTGAGGAAAAGTATTTTGTTTCACTTCCATTCCAAAAAGAAGGCTCTGTTAAAGCACAAAAGGCATCAGCAAATCACATGAGCCCGTCTGAACAAGAGCTTTGCAATGCAGAAATTAGCAGTTTGATATAAAGAAAACTGGTAGAACCGTGCAAGAGTTCTTGGGCATGTCCAGATTTTTATGTCAACAAGCACTCAGAACAAAAATGTGGAAAAAAGAGGTTAGTTATCAACTAGAAAGCTCTGAATGAATCTCTTGTGCCCATTAAATATCCTATGCCTAATAAAGAAATGTTGCTATCAAAGATCGTCAAAGCAAATGTGTTCAGTAAGTTTGATCTTAAAAGTGGGTTTTGGAAAAATAGAATTAATCCTGAGGATAGATATAAAACAACATCCGTGGTACCTGGAGGACAGTTTCAATGGACATTTATTCCATTTGGTTTGAAGAATGCTCCATCAGAATTCCAAAAGAGGATGGAATATCTTTTCAAAGATTATTCTTTTATGTGTATATATATATATATATATGGTGTTGTGTGTGTGTGTGTGTGTGTGTGTGTGTGTGTGTGTATATATTTATTTATTTATTTATTTATTTATTTATTGATAGGTTGAAAGTTGTTATTTATATGCATATTGATTATTATGTTGAAATGAGCTTGAATAGAGCGCTGAGAATTTAACATAACTTGCTTAATTGTTGATTTTCTTTCCTTTTCTAAGTTTGAATGTTGTATGTGATGGAAACCTTCTTCCCATGACATTATGATCATTGTATTATGCATAATGATGAATGGAGAGATTAGTCTTAGCCATAATGGCTTCGTTTTTAAATGTTTCATGAATGTGGTAATTTGATATGATGCACCAACAATAATGATGTGGAAACTCTATGTGCCAAAAGTGGGAAGCCTACATGGTTGAAGGGAAAAGAAATTGTGGACTGAGCCCCTTTGGGTATCGAATGTATTAGAAAATTTGGGGATGAAATTCCTAGGTAAATATGGTAGAGAATTAGAAATATTTGGAGTTCAAGGAGTCCCTGACCTCGGTCCATAGTCACATGGGCTTAGGGGAGCCAAGATTAGGTGTTAACTACAAGAAGGGGCTTACTAGCATATTGGTCCCCTAGTGAATGTATTGAATGATATATGGAAAAATCCTTGATATGGTGTGACTTGAGCGATGGATTTTTAGTTGAAGACCCTATTCTTGTCTTTCAAGGCCGTCAATTAACAACCTCAAGATATTGGAGTATTCGAGTATCATAACCTAACTGGATGATGTCATGGTGACATCATGAGTAGTGATGTGGCAATGTCATGTGTCACCCAAATATAGCCTTTTCGTACATGCTAATTGTACAAAAATGAGTGACATGCAACGCACATCTAGAGTGCAACATGGTAGTGGACATGTTTGCACTACCACATGTTAGGTGGTCATGTGTTAAACACGTCATCCTTCACCATGTGGTAGGTTTTGATTAGAGAGAAGAGTGATAAGGTGGTAAGTTGAGCTAGCCACTAGCCTATCAACCCATTGCTATGTTGCGGGGGCTACCCATTATAAAAAAATTATTGAATCCTCGATATACCACATTGAAACCACACTATATCATCCATACCAATGAATCAGTGGGTCAAACCAATATTGGCATATCGATAAACCTAGAGGGTTATGTCATACTGACATATCAATGTTTGTCCATATTGGTGTCATACTAGTGTATCGGGAGTTTGGCACCCCTACTAGCCATATTGGCATACCAAACCCCTAGGAGAATTGAACAATGAAAGTTACAGATCTACCTGATATGGCGAGGCTCAATATGACACATGGGCCTAGGGACATGGACTAGTGTGAAAGTTCCATGTGGCCAAGAGCCACCACAAGTCAGCCACATAGGCACATATGGATGATGATATTTCCCTTAAACGGAAAAACTTCAAAAGGGCATAACTTTGTGCCAATAGCTCAGATTGAGAAAAAATTTATATTGTTGGAAAGCTCTCGATGAGAATAATATGATGTTGGTATTGAAATTATGATTTGAGGTAACGAAAGGAAGAGTATTTTTTATATAACCTCATATTCATAATGTGCCATGAACATCAGGTCTAGTTACACCCAACAACCCTAAAATGGCATTAGGGGGTTGGGTTTGCTACAAAGTCATATTAGAGCGAAGGTTTAAACACTTAAACTAAATGGGCTCTAGAGGTATAAAATTATTAGGAATAACTCTTGGATCTCTACTCTAGAAATATAGGGTTCAACATTTGGGATGAGTATGCTTGAAGTAGATAGAGTTAATTTGAATATTTGTATTGGATGAATTTGTTGATTTGAAAACCTTACTAATTTGTTTAACTTATGTTTGAAGATGATAAATAGAAATGTCAGACCAACAAACGTTAGTGCTAGTATATCCAAGATAACTTAATGTATTTATTGTTAATTATAAAAATTATGTGCTATTCCATCACATAAAGAGATACACTTCCAACAAAAAGACAAAAATGAATGTGCAATGATAGTTGCATGGATTAGTTGAGCTAGTAAGTAAGCATAAGGTTGCTTGAGAGGTTCTCGATAGGGCTAGTACTACCTGGGTTGAAAAGGAGACTGTTTCAAGATTTTTTCCCTTTGGAAGGCTACTGAAATGAGTGTGAACTCCTATAATTGATGTTGACACTAAAATAAACAAAGTATAATTAAAGGCTAAAAAATGCAATGGGTATAATTGCATGTGTGTGGTTGTTCATAGGTTGGTTAAATATCTTGCATGTTAAGGCAATGTACCTCAAAATGAATGCATGTGTGCTTAAAGAGAAAATGATTGTTGAGATAAATTGACAAAATAGATTGATGAGTATTGGAAGTTTATTTTAATTGGAATGTTAACCAAAATATAAGTGTAACTTACAACTAAATTAGAGCTTCAAGTTTAGACCATTATAGTCATATGCATATGTGGCCAAAGTAATTAAACATGCCGAAAAATATCATATGTTTTCTTAAGCTAACATTGATGTGTTGTTACCAACACATAGTTACACGGAATTCAATAGTGAAGGAAAAATACCAATAGAGTAGTACAGTCTAACATGGAAGAAATTCCATGAATCAAGGATGATAAATCAAATAAAAGGAAATTTGTAGAATCTACCCCAGAAATGGCATAAACAATGAGAAGTTTGAAGGATGAACTTCAAAGCTACAAGGTCGAAAAAGAGAAACTCATTAGACAAACAAAAAGAGCTAAATGCAATGCTACTACATTTTTTGTCATACATGCAAAGAGTGTTGCCATATGGACTAACTTGTTAGAAATCAAAAAATACTAAGAGGGGGGTGATTCACTATTTTTTAAAATTTGAAAATTATTTAGCCAGTCAATCACATCGAATAATACAATATCGCATCAATCACATAAAGCTTGAACACAAGATGTTTACATAGAAACCCATAAAAGAGAAAACCACAAATATTCTTTTTGTTTTTAATGTAAATTCAATCACCAACTTCAGTTTACATTATATTTTATAGGAACCAACCTATAAGAGGCACCAACCCCCTTTTTCTTTGCAATCACCCACTTGTTGGAAGCACCAACTCCCACTTATTTGCAAGCACCAACCCCCTTATCCTTACAAGCACCAACCTAAAAGAGACTCCAATCCCCCAATCTACAAGAACCAACTTGCAACAGCCACTTAGATCCCTCTTTCATACATTTTCATACTCAAACCTATGGCACTTTAATTCAAACATCTCTCTTACAACAATATTTATTCTCAGGTATGCTTCCTTTTTTCATATGTTCCCTATTAATTTCTATGCAATTCAGACCTACAATATTTCTTTGACATAGTAATTTTAGATCTTAGCCAATATTCCCTCTCAGCCTCTGCACAACACCCCTTTGCATACTTTGTGTTAGATCTGTAGTAATTGGCTCATTCCATCTTCAGATTTGTGTTTCCTCTCTTAAGAAGCATCTCCATATCTCATCAAAACTACACTTACATACATTGTACAACACACCTCTTCCTATTCTAACTAAAATCTCTTTAACTTAGCATCTAGTTTCCATTTATTTTGTAGAAGTGAAACTCCCTCTTGTCATTCCTCATTAACTCCATTATTCTACATGTCCATAAAAGTTTTTCTTGTTGAATTGCATGAGAACATCTACATCTCATGTCAGTTTGTTTATGTTTATAGAATCTAAACTCTCTAACATGTCCAATTAGGAATTTAATCATTCCATTGTTTCATTAAATTTTGGTGCTCAAAACTGTCAAATTATTAGCCTCAGTACTTGAATTCTAAGTCCCTTGATTCATATGATCGAGGGCCAAATCCAGTGGCTTAAACTCAAAAGGAACTTTATCTTACATTAAACACTCTTCCATATGACTAAGTGCTATGATCGATAACTTGACCAATTGAGTGATTATTGCTTATCTGGAATCAAATGGCAATGGATTTTTTTAATCGCAAACACATTTCTAAACTAAGACTGAAGTCTTGATGTCTAATAATCCCCTAGGCACTTACACTTAGCATTTGGAATTGAGTACTACGACCTTAGGCTTAATCTCCTTAGCATATTCGTGAATCGATTTGTTGAAAATGCTTTGAAATGTACCTAGGTCGAAGTCCTGATATTGAGAAAATCCTAGGTGCTCACTACCAAGCACTTTGCGACTCAAGGTTATGACCTTAGAATTGTCAAATATGGGAGGTTTGGCTTACCACAATACACCTTGCTTGCATTCTGATGATAGAAGTTTCAATATCGAGGACCGGTAGCTTGATATGGGACCCACTTGCCACATCACCTGCCACTATGTTTAACACATCATCTATTGTGGCTAATAAGAGTTTGACACATGTCCACTTGTTGGCATGTGCCTGCCACATGTCACTTTCCAACTATCCATTTGGCCTGTCAAAATTGTTGAATCCACCTACCACATGTCACCCTCTCATGCTACCACATCATCATTTGAGCCATGTCATTCTCACTATTATCCACATCACACTAGGTATCAGATTGAGTAGGTTCCCTACATTAATTATTGTGCATGTATAAAGCCCTATGTCTATATGAGTTGTTAGATGAAGTCATTATTAACGCTTAGATCCATCGCATGCACAAGAGCTCTTTAACCTCTGCACATGTTTTGAACCTGATGGGGATCTAAGTCGTGAGATTGAAAATTTCTCTATCATTGGATCCATCATTTGCATGACTGCATGTTAACCTCCACATGTGTTGTGCATCCAATATCAATCAGTCATTGAATTCATTGATGGCGATGAATCGTGGCCATTGATTTTTCATTCAACACCTATGCCATTTACTTCACCCTTTGTTATGTAAATGCACGCTACTTGGTCTGTGGTTTTTCAATCCTACTCTGATTACTTTGCAAGATCATTTAATGCATTGTTAATCCCTCAATCTCATGAGCTCATTACCATACTTGACATTGCAATCCTTCTCAAGTTACTCTACGCTTCTTTCTACCCATTGGTCTAATAAGAACATTTCCCTTCTCAATGTTAGTTTCTTGACCTCGGTTTTGCTCCCCTTGTGCTTGACATTAGCAACCATGGGGTTGACATCAATGATAACACATTCAAATAAACTGCTAGAGATGTAGAGAGATACTATGATAGAAATATCAAGGAGTTCTATGAATTCAAGTTGGGGTGGCTAACCCTAGATGGCTATGCTAACAATTTCATATAGCTATTGAAGATATACCATTTATTAAAGAGGAGGAGATGAGGATATAAGTATTTCTTAGTGGGTTTCCAAAATTCCTTTATGATCATGTAGAGCATGAAGAACCTAAGACACTTGATAATAACATCTAAAAAATAAAGCAATTCTAGCAGTCAATGACTAAGGTGGAGCTCCATAAGGTATAAAAGAAGAAAAACAAAGTTGGTCTCAAGAGAAAAGGATTCAAAGCATCACGATATAAGCCATCTAGGAGTGCTAAATTCAAGTTTCCAATGAAAGGTATACATCAACGAATTTCCCCCACTCAAGTGGAGAATGGAACCATTGGACTAGCGAGGGAAAGGATTGAGGACCAAAAGAAAAGGTCATTAAGATGTTGTGGGTGTGGAGAGGAGCACCTACCTCACTACTTTCCAGAATAAGTAACACAATGGCAAGAAAATTTGTGATGTCCAAGAGACTACCACAATAGATGAACAACTAAGAGCATGCATAAATTTTATGCAATAGTGGAAACTCATAGTACTGTCGTAAAATCATGCCACAAGTTGGTAGGTGCATCCAATTATAAGAGGACACTTGGAGAATTTGAGAAGGATAATCATTAGGGAAAATTTGAGATCTAAAATGATCCTCTCAATGAAATAAGAAAATAAGAGATATGAATATTTAAACAAAAAGAAAGGAAATTGCATTTTTTATTGTATTTTTGGCTTGTCTCCTTATAGGTTTACTCAAATGTGTAGTGTATACACCTGTTGGATGAAGAATTAAATTTCCACATCCAACGAGTAATCACTCTACATAATTCTAAGACCGACATAAAAACAAAAACAAACAAAAAAATAACATGTTTTCATCATGTATTTTCAATTCTTTTTCGATGTGGGCCTTCTTAGAAGTATGTAGGGTGATGTTGTTAACCCCAAATTTTCAACATGTTTTCAAATTTGGAGTCCCCATACTTTGAAATTTAAAATAATAAAACTTCATTCTTAAGTCATTTAAGAAAATTTTGCTTCCACTTGCTAAATTTTGCAAACAAATCTTTTACAAACTTCTATGATTTGTCACGTCGCACTTCGCTTTGGCGCATTGTGCCACTATTCATTAGCTCTATGAAAAACCTTTTCTCAAGCAGGTTACATCACACTTCACCTTATCACATCGCAAACTGCAATCATTATCGTTGTGAAAGTCTTCTTCCCAACGTGACCCTTCACAAGCTAAACCTTGATATAGGAAATTCTCAATATTGCATTTTCACTCACCAAAGAACACCCCCTTCAAATTCATTGTACCACTTTAACCCATTTTGAAAGAATTTTCATGAAGGTGCATTTAATGCGCCATCCCCCTCTGCATGTGTGGAAAATCAATATAAGGGAGCTTCCCCCATTTCATTTTCACCTTGCCATTTTCACTCTAAGTCATTCATAGCTTGGTGCACGAAAGCATAGCTTATCGCAACCTATTACTAGAAGCCACACCATTGCTAGGAGATTTGCCATTGCATAAGGTAAATTGTCGTGCCTTTATTTTTTTGCATCTTTTGGAAATTTTCCTTCCCTTGTCATTGCACATTCTAATTCCCCTCCTTCAACGCTTCTCTCTTCGTATTCGCTCTGTACTTAATCTTCATATTGAATCTTTCTCCCCACCATAGTGCAAGAAGGCAGACATCTTTGTGACACTGCAATCTTCCCATCTAACTTCGTGCCTCGGCAAAGCTTTTCCACCTTTCCAAACATTAGAGATTTCACCAATAGATAAAAATAAAAAATAAAAATAGAAAACAAAAAAAAAAGAACCTTCCCCGAGAAATGACATATCCAAGCTTATTTCATCTGATATTCATTCTTCAACCACCACTAACGTTCACTTGTTGCTTCATCACACCCTAACGTTGTTCCATGCAATAGAACAGTTCTCTATCACGAGTTACCATGTCTACATGTGATAGTGCAATTCTTTTTCTTGATTTACCCTAGCTTGGCTACGATAAGTTATACCCTATCGCATTATTTTAGCTTTTATTGCAACTTTTATATACAACCTGCACGAGAACCTATCGCACTTTCTTGATACATCTTGTGAAACATAATAAATTAGCATTATTTGTCTAACATTATTTTATCAATCATGAATATCTTTGAGATGACAAGTATTGTGGACCTAGATTGCTTTAGTATTTATTCATAAACAGGAGATACAACACCATCTACAAAGAAAAAATTGGGTAAAGAGGTTGTAGAACGCAGTATAGAAGTGGTGGTTGAAAGTCCCATTATATTAGTTCCCATCTATATGGATATAACTTGTTGTATAGAAAAATAATGCCAATGACTTGGTCAAAGATTCATCAAACGTTTTCTCACAAGGAGATACCTGCAGTTGAAGAATACCATGAAGTGTACATTAATGTCAAGAAGTCTTGGTTTCACAAAGTAACAACACATCATGTCACCATGCCATGTGTTGAAACCATCAAGTGGATAATTCAAAGCACTGGTGTGAAAGATATGACTTTCAAAAATATCCATGGTGTATAGGTAGAAACATATAAGCAATCACACATCACGGAATGTTACAAGATGCCACGTGACCCACTAGCCCTTACTACCAAATGGTATGACAATTTTCCATTCGCTAACAAGGATATCCTCAAGACTTGGCAATAGGATTTGGAAAAGTTCCAATATTGATCTGACGGTATTTATAAGACCAAATTATTAAGAAAAGCATATCAGATATTAGCAATGATGTGTTGCAGATTATATGGGAGACAAGATGTAGAATTGTTTGAATAAAATCGAATACCAATTATGTACCTCTATGCCCAATAAGGAAAAATATTTAACTGGGCAGAGATCCCAAATACAAGATAAGGTCATTTTTTCACAAGAACCTATTTCTTAGCTTCAAGAGTACGCTATACACTCCAAGATGATAATGTATATTTTATTTTATGTGTATCACAATTTGAAGAGTGGTTCTGACCTCTTCCTTCAATTGAATAAAGACAAGTCCATCCAGGATCTACAACACTTTAATTAGGACATTATTAAAGAAGTGAATTAAAAGCTACAAATGATCAATTAACTCATGATGTTAAAAACATGTCTTGTCATTGATAGAGGCTTTAATTTCCTTGTTAATCTTCGAAACAAGTATCATGAACAAAATGATGGTTGGACTATACAAATGATCAATTAATTCATGATGTTAAAAATGTGTCTTGTCATTTATATATAGGCTTTAATTTCCTTGTTACTCTTCGAAAGAAGTATCATGAACAAAATGATGGTTGAACTATACAAATGATCAATTAATTCATGATGTTAAAAACATGTCTTGTCATTTAGATAGAGGCTTTAATTTCCTTGTTACACTTCGAAAGAAGTATCATGAACAAAATGATGGTTGGACTATTTGTGTTGATGAGATGGAATAAATTTTATATCTTTCCTTTGAAAACCTTATGAATGAATGAAATGAGAAAGTAGATATACTAGACATTGCAAAACTTTATGAATGAACTAATGAGAAAGAGGCCATACTAAACACTACACAAAATTATATTTGGTCATCTTTTCATGTCACTTCCTCGCATGCATTATTAGCTACTAATGAGCAACTTTCCCACAAGTTCAAAAAGTATATTGAAGGTGTGTTTCTATATTACTAATGAGAGTGGAGATTGGATATTTTAAAACCTCGTTACCAAATGTATATTCATCCTTCTACGAGTAATTTATAAGAACCATATCATGCACCATTTATTGCTTTTTCCATGGATGGTAATTCTAGAGCTTGAATTAGACACTTAGATTATTCTTGTACTATTGATTTATAGAAAATAAATCTTGCACCTTTCGTTCAGCAGAAACCACATCCACACCTTTTGTTTAGATAGCACTATACCTTTTGTTTAGCTAGCACTATATGTTTCGCCATCCACATTGTACTTGTATTAGCACACTAATCATCATGATTGAAGGAATTCATATGGATATTGAAATTCATAGCAATAGGAAATCACACCTATTCTTACAAATCTATGGAAAAGAGGTGTAATAAACAAAATATGGGATATGTAAAGAGTAAATTTAGGGTATATTATGATTGGATTAATGATTGTTCGTGGTATCATTTGACCACATAGTTGGGTATTTCATCTAGACTTCTGCCATCAATTATATAGTCATTCAATTATATAGTTACACAAAACTCATTGCTCCATTTTATTCATTGTCATAACAACAATGTCCAATTGACAATTTTTTATAGCAACCTTTCGAGTTTCTTATTTTGCACATTTGACAAGAAGACCATCTAATTTCATATTGGTGTTTAGAGGAATTGTTGATCCCATTAATTATCATGAAAGAATGCTCTAACTCTTAGATTTGTTATTGACCATCATGATAGTATAGTCCTAAACCTCTTTGTCATCATCTATGTTTATAGATCATTCTTTGACAATGTGAACAAGTTTTAAGTTCCCACTCTAACCAATCATGATTATACCCTTGATTCTTCATTACTCTCCAAATAGGATTGTGTGAATGTGTTTGAGAAAATTTATTTCTCAAGATATTTGTGTTGATGGCATGATTGTACATTGTCACAGTAAAGTTGTAGTTGATAGTGTTGGTCCATTTTGTATCCCTACCCAAGTGAAATTTAATGGGAATATTGGGATGTTATTTTCACTTGGTGAAATAACTTTCATGCCAAATTTACACTTGTATCCCCTTGTGTCCCCAAGTCAAGCTTAATGGGGGATGTTGGTGGGTTGGTGTACTTAACGTAGTTTTGAGCAATAGTCCCAATCATTATATCCCACATTAGAGTTTATTAGGTTGGCTTCGTGATCCCACATGGGTGGATATTAGTTAGATTTGATGTTCCCACATTTAAGGGTTCAAGATCACCTCGTTGAACCCCACTCATTTACATATGCATTGCCTCATTTGTAATAACTTAAACACTTGGTCAACCTAAAGATGATGAATCGAAATTATTCTTGTGAGTGGAGTTTATTCTCTAAAGATTTATCCATAATATATTGAGCTTCATATTATCTTGTGTATGTGTTAAATTTATTTTATTACTATTGATTATTGATCTTTTGGTTTATTATGGATGAAATCGAATCCCATATATGGTATTTGATGAAAATAACTTTAATCTATCAAATTTGCATACAATGTTTACCTTTGATATGCCATATAAAATATGTTTGCATAAAAGGTGAATTTTATATATGAATGGAAATATTTTGCCTAGGTGCTAACACTTGGTAGTAACTGATAATAAAAAAAATTATCTATTGAATTTGTCATACAACATTTACCTTTGATATGCCACATAAATACACTTGCATAATAGGTAAATTGTATATTTGAATGGAAAAATGTTTCCTAGTTGCTAAGTTTAGGCTTTGTATAAAAATCACTCCATAAAGTATAATTTGTACACATGATAAATGTTATGAAGGTTCCTAGTGGGGCCAATGTTGAAATTCTATGGCAAGTGCAATAGAATACAATCTTATGTCTGATGATTACTTCCTAATGATTTTCAAATAGTATTTTTATTCCATTGTCATCATTGAATAATTATAATCATAAAATCTCAATAGTAAATGCAATGGAAATGGTAAATATCATAAAAAGATAGCCATGAACAATAGACACAAAAAATTCACCTAAGAAACCCATCAATATTTTCTTGAGGAGAAATTGTCTTTCAACAAGGTTTACAAATCAGAATTTTTTCTAGAAATTTGTGCCAATAATACAAGTCAAATACCAATCAAACTTGGTCAAACTACTATAATTCAATGTTGTTCAAACTAGTCAAAATACTTAGAATATAACGTTGGTCAAATGGCCTAGTCAAACTACCGTGTGGCCAACATTCCACGTGCAACTACGATCAAAACCCTCACATGTGCAGCCTTTGTTGTAGTCAAGTCTTGGTCAAACAGATGTAGTCAACTTCGTTCAACTTAAACCAAGCAGTTGTGGTCAAACTCAGTTTGCTTCTCACACATGCAACCTCCAAAGAGAGATACAATGATGAAGAAGAAGATAAAAATGATTCTCCTAAACAAATTTCTTCTAAGCTGAAAATTTCTCCTCCATTAGAAAAGATCAATGAGCTCGCTATGTTGATGATTTGCCTCTCACATGCTTGCCTATTTATATAGAGCTCTAATTTTGAGTGGAAACCCATCAAGGTAGATCCTCATCATAAGAAACCCCTTCACTAATGGATCCTTCATCACAACCCAAAATTAGGCTAGAATTATTTACCCATTTGTTGGGTGAAAACCCCCTATCAATAAACAATTCAAACACACTATATAAAAAATATATCACTCCATCTCGAAGCACAATGTGAACAATGTGGTCCAATCTCCCCTAAGCCAAATCAGCATGGCCCCATGGTAGAAGCGCTTCCCCTGGGTCATCCACCCCTAGCCAAATCAGCATGACCCCAAGGGTGAATGTATCATTCTCACCTAGTCAAATCAGCATGACCCCATGGGAGAATGTTTGCCCATTGTTGCAAAAACATCAACACTCCCTCTCAGCAAGGGAGACAATATGCATCACACCAAGCTCATCTCTAAAGTATACAAACTCCCCCTAGATATTGACTTGGTGAGAATGTTCGCAGTCTTCTCCTCTATGGATATGTACTAGAGCTTCAATGCTCCCTTATGTACCATGCCTTGGATGTAGTGATATTTGATCTCAATGTGCTTCGACCTGTCGTGAAATAATGGATTCTCTGAAAGCTTGGCACTGCTTTGATTATTACAATACATCAAGGTGATCTCTAGCACCTGATCAAATAACCCTGCACGCATCTTTTGAAGCCACATTGCTTCCTGACTTACGGCATTGGTTGTGATATACTTTGCTTCTATTGTACTGAGTGCGACAGAAGTAAGCTTCTTGCTAAACCAAGATATCATATTTGATCCCAAGTTGAAGCAACACCCTTAGGTGCTCTTTCTATCCACTGCACTCTTGAACCAATCATAATCAACATATCCCCATAGCATCACTTCACCACCTGAGACATATCACAGACCATATCCAATTGTACCATGCAGGTACCTCAACACATGCTTCGTTGTTGTTAGCACTAGATTTGTACCTTTCCAAAGGGTTCAAAATAGTTTTGATCATCAAATTATAATTTGAGTTGATAAAGCAATGAAGGGTTATGTATTGGCTTATAAAAAAATTCGTGGAAGGGTGATATAAACTTATAAACATGACAAAGGTCTTTATTTAAGTTTGATTTAAGTTCCTCCTAAGGTTTTGCAGCAGATATAATCTTATTGGGTGTTGACAGGTAGTGCTACGAAATATTTTCATAGAAAAATGAAATATAAAGATTATAATCAAAGTTGCATAATTTTAAGTGCACAAACCAAGTTTTAGAAAGTGTGGATCCTAGTTAATCCTGATGTGACATTTGGCGAGGTTTATAAACTCAACAGAGTTGTTTTAAATAAAACCCTAATTCGACAATTTTTCAATTTTCATCGTTTCCAGAAATTGTGTTATAGTGTGCACAAAGGTTGTAAGAGATAGGGTTTAGGCATGAGACCATGATATTTAAGGTGTTGAAACAGTGATAACAGTTGAAGATGGGAATATTCGGTCACGTTAAAATATTTCAGCCGAGTGGATTATGGTTCAAGGTTTATCTAGAAATGATGTCATTGTTCTGAAATGCAAGCTGGGAATCAATGTTGTATCGCTTCAATGGCTATAACCTAAGTTGGTGCCAATAATTCATTCAATATTTTGAAGTTAGCACAATGAGGCTAAGGGATTACCGATTTGTAGTCACTGAACAATCAATTTTTTATGCCACGGGCTTGCCTATGGAAGGAGAAAAATGGTTCAAAAAGCAACGAATGCAAAATGTGGATTTAAACTTCTTTTTTTAAGGAAGATTGCCAAAACCCTGATTGGAGCATGGGAATTCGCCAGAACATGTTGAAGCCCAAATGGTCTAGCGCTTTAAGGACTGTGCTGATCTTCTTCATGTGTGAAGGCAAGTATTCAAAAGTTTAGTTATATAAAATGAGGTTTCTCTGTCACTTAGCTGGTTTTGGAAAAATGAGCTTACTTTATTTCTTACATAAAATCTTGTTTAGAATGTCCACTAAGGCCAGAACCAGACCAAAATTGTTACCTTATGACATATGTCATCATGACCTGATTAAGATATTGTATATAGATGTGTTAAATAATAAAGTAAAAATCCTGAGACAGAGGACATCGAGAAACCCTTCACCCATAAGACAAAAAGAGGGTAGGGCTAAAACTCCTATTGAAACCCGAGCTCTCAAAACAGAGGTTGAATCTAGTCATGTGCATGTTCAGCAAAACCCTGTAAATGAACCAGAGATTAGGGTTATGAAAGGAATAAAGAGGACAACATAAGCAGATGGAAAGAGAGCAAAAGGCTAAATATAAAGTATGAAAAGGAGAAAAATATAAACAGCACATGAAAACAGAAATGTAGATCGAGAGATAGAAACTAGGGTTTATAGTGGAAAACCTCATACTCGGCCCACTAATAAATTGAGGTTAAATTTAAGGCAAAGATTGACCCTAAACTGAAAGAACCAGTGATAATTGATGAGGAGGAGAATGGACCTTCAAAGGGCAAGAAAAAATCTGCAAAATAGAGCAAAATAGAGTTTGCAAAAAGAAAGGCAAAAGAAACCCTAGATGAGTTAAGTATGTTCGCTCAAGTGGTTGTAGCCATGGAAGAATGACCAAGTTTTCTCATTAGATGAAACCATGATTTTGTTGCTAAATCTTAGTTTTGACTCCACGCATTATTTCATTTCAATTAGGTGATCATGAATATACTCTAGGGATAAATATTCAAAATAATATATTATGAAAGTTTTGTAGCTAAAGGAAGGCAAATAATACGAGTTAACAAGAAGAAGAAGCCTTACAAAATGGAGACAGTTACACAGTTTAAGCTTGTTTTATAGGTCCATGCATCAGAGGGTGCAGTTGCATAGTTAGAGGCAGTTTTGAAGGGCTACGGGTTGCAGTGTCAGAAAGGAGCCTACAAATTAGTAAACAGTTTCAGATCCGAGAGTTCAGCGACATGATTCATCATTCTTTCCTTAAAAGCAGCGAGGGATGCATATAGCAGTTTCAAGATGCTTTGAACAATGTTTACTTGTCAAGTAGCAATCTGAGTAGCTCGAATAATAGGATTTTGACCATATTTTGCTAAGTAAATTATGAGACATTGTAATTATGTTTACTATTATATTTCCAGACTTTGTGGATGTTGAAAATTTTATGTGTTTTTCCTATATAATACATCAAAAAGAAGGAAAAAAGTTGGATTCGGAAACAAAGTAGTCTCTTTTGTTGTGTGTGATCAAATTTTTTATCTTTTCCAGTGCCAAGAGGACTAGGATATTATGTTTGTGATACAGAGATTCATGTGATGGTATACTCAGTGATTTTTCCTCTGTGATAGTTTCCTTTCTATGTGGTATCATTTATCTTTTATCTTCTGATGTTTAAATGAGATTATGTGACAGAATTCATTAGTTAATGCTCTGGTTCATATGGTTTAGACATTTGCACTCTTTCTCCTAAAACTTACAGGATTCATGTTTCATTCCCTGCTATAATGGATTGTTTTCTCCTTCTACTTCCATTCAAATGATGTTTTATATGTCTACAATTTGTCATATATCTTGCCTCTATCCCTCTTGATTCATACAGTCAATATCTTGGTAATTGTATCTAACAACTTGATTTAACTCCATTTCTCAATGGATTAATTACTTCATCCCATCCCAACCAAACCCTATTTCCAGCACAACCCTGTTGAAGATCTAGCCATTGTTTGAAGACACAGCCAATTACTAAGCTTAGTGATTAGGTTGTCACAGAGAGCCTTGTTTGGATTGAAGGGGCTAACCTTCAAACTGTAAGATTGGTTTGAAAAGGTTACCTTACAAAGCGTTTTTTGACAGCCAAGAAACTTTATGAGTGCTAACAGCTACAACCCAATGTACATGCCTCGGCTCAACCATAAACTAGCTTAGGGTATTCATTACAAAGCAAATATCTAGCCTAGTGTTAACTAGGTACATCAAGGATCCAGTAAACTACATATACATCATGGATTCCACCAAATCTGAATTTGAAGCGAAATCACTCAGCTTCTTCAAATTAGTCACCATACGTGTAGCCATGGACTTGTAATCCATAATATTGAATCTCCTCAAGATCTGAATTGTGTACTTGCCTTGTCTAAGGAAGATCTCACTAGATCTATGCCACGCATCCAATCCCAAAAAATAATGCATAAATCCAATATCCTTCATCTTGAACTCCAAGGCCAATCCTCTTGCACCCGCCAATAAGCTTCTATTCCCTAGTAAGGAATAAATCATCAACATGCAACACCAAGATCAAAGGATCACCATCAACAACCATGAAGTAAAGCTCAAGATCCACACCACTCTTGGTGAAGCCCAAACTCATCAAGTATCCATTAATTTTGGAATACCATGTCCTAGGTTCATTTTTGAGTATGTACAAAGCCTTCTTCAATCTGCAAACATGGGACTCCTTCCCATGTATCACAAAGGCCCGAGGTTGCTTTGTGTACACTTCCTTCTCAATCACACCATTAAGGAACATTTTCTTTACATCCATCTAATGTAACCTCCAACTCGTAACTGAAGCAAGAGAAACAATAGTCCTAATAGAAGTGTACCTGGTGACTGGAGAAAAAGTATCCCCATATTCCTCTCCCTCTTTCTGGGAGGACCCTCTCGCCACAAACCTTGATTTGTACTTCTCAATGTTGTCATTTGTTGCATGCTTGATCTTATAGATCCACTTGAAAGTTACTATTGACTTCCCCTTTGGCCCCAAAATTATCTCCCACACATAATTCTTCATGACAAACTAATACTCCTCTATCATGACATCCTTCCAAATCTGTTGGTCTGCTTCTTCTTCATAACTAGAAGGCTTGGAATCAATGACATGGCTAATCAATTCCATATAGCTAGAGAACCTTTGTGGTCATCTACTCTCCCTAAAAGTGCCCCTAGGAGCTTCATGCTTCTCAACATCTTTCAAAGTGTCACGAAGCCATGTTGGTCTTTTCCCGGTCACCGCAACATCTCTAGGCGGGTTCATTGGCTTTGCTAGTGCAACTGACTCCTCCTGATAGTATGAAGGATGAACAACTAGATTATAGGGATGCACATCCTTCAAAGCCTCTTTCTCCTCACTATCAATATCCATATGGGAATATCTAGACCTATTGAAGGTTGCCTCCTCATCAAAAGTAACATCTTGACTAACCTCAATTTGAGGTTGTCCAAGAATGTAGATCTTGTAGGCCTTCGAAGTCTTGTTGTCACGTATTAATGCCTCGGTTGGACATCCTACCAATTTGTATTGTCTTCCTTCTTGAACACCGATCACTCATGTTGAGTCTATGCTCGAGCCTTATTGTAGCTACTACAACGACCCTCAAAAAATTTGACTTCATCTAATTTTGGAGCCCCTACTGATCATTTTCTATGTATGACTAAGTGGTCAAGGTCATCCTAAACTTGTTTAAAACTATTCTAAGTGTTTCAAGTCATTAGTGGATTGCTTTGAAGATCTCCAAGTTAGATTGCACTTCTTCCTCATAAGCTCGGCACATCTTTTCTTCTCGGCGAAGTTAGCACACTCCCTTAACCTAGCACTAGCGTGCTCCTTAGGCTCAGTGCAAGCACATCTTACAGTGAGAGTCTAACACACTAGTGCACTTTCCGATACTAGGGCACACTCTAAAACTCCAACATGTTCACACATGTTGTCTTGTTATATATACACAAACATCTCCAAAATCTAATTACACAATTCATTTTCACTCTTTGGAGATTCGTGCACTTTTTGAATACAGAGCTACATTCCACTAGTGATCGCATGCACGCTCTTTTCCAAGTAAGCTCTTCGAGTCTTTTCCCATTTAAAATTTACGCTTAGTTTTCTATATTTTCAATTCATCAACTTTGTCTTTTGCGTCCTTTCACATTCCATGACCTTGTTATCCTTTAAGCGATGAATGAATATATATGCGTGTGTGTACATTTTCATTTGTTTAATCTTTCTTGCACTCTCTTACTAGTGTTTTGCCCAAACTTAGTCAAAATATCAAGTTTTCTTGCCTCCTGGTACACACTCACACACCCTTAAACCTAGCTCTTATCACATTGCCACTACAAATTGCGCCATTATATGTGTTTTAAATCTAAGACTAGCGCATCACACATTTTCAACTCACATATTATTCATCCCCCATCACTACCAATTTGGTCGATGTTCCGCATGAATCACATGACCGTGTGGTTGTGTGGTGTGCACTCATACTTTCTATCTAACTAACCCTTGTTCCTATGCATTTCACCTACACCATTACGTATGCTTTCACCTTGTTAGCGCATTGTGCCCTATCAGTGCTCAGTCCAACCAAAGTCTATCCCTAGACCATGCCCTTGTGCCCAACACATAGACTCTCTCTTAGTGCTAGCGCATTGCAAGTTTTCAGTTCCCAGTCCGACCAGGTCCTATCTCTAACACCTGCACTTGCGCCCACCCTAACACACTATCTCTCCTCAGTTAGTATTTTACACAATTTGAACAAGTTAGAGTAGGGATTTTTGGGGGACTGATATGTACATTTTTCGTGAATGATTTTCAATTTCCAGGTACTTCAGGTCTTCAACATATTAGTGTATCATCTTCTACCAAAAGTATGCCTCTAATTACAAGGAAAGGACTAGTAAGAGAGGCAGTTTAAAGCAGTATTGAAGGCATTGTGGATATTCTGAAACCTTAAGTGCCAATCTTGACTGATACAACATGCTTCATAGATAAATTTATAACTCTAACTTGGAAAAAGGTGTTCAAGGAATTCGCAAATAAGGAAACCCGTGAGGATCTAGAAGATATGGAGGTACACATTAACATCAAGAAGTCTGGATTCCACAGAGTTGTTTTGTCATTATCCAGTACTCTCTTGTGCAAAAGCAATTAGGTGGATCTTGCAACACATTGATCCTCAAAACATTACTGTCAAAAGTGCAAAGGGAGAAGTGCTTGCCACATATCAGGCTCATGATCTTCATAGGTAATATAAACTCTCGAAGCCTAAAGAGTATCTCAACTCAAAATTCTATGCTGGTTTTGTGGAATCCATGAAGGATATTCTTAATACTTGTGGCAAGGCTCGGGCAAGTTTTGCTAGAAGCCGGATGGTATTTACAGAACAAAGTCATTAAATAAAGTATACCAAAATCTAATGGCCATCTGTTGCGGGCATTATGGATGTAAGAACACATTTTTTTTAGGAAGGATAGGTCTTTATGGTACACCCATGTGCCACCAAGGGAACCATTTTCAATTGGTTTGTCCTCATACCTCAGCAATTGCAAAAATGTGTTACAAAGGCAAAGAACATGGCATAAGGCGAGAATTTTCCGAAGTTTGATATGTCATCTTATTTTCTAGATGGAATATGTGCTAAGAATGAATTCCCAGGTATGGAGTAGAAGTGGACTAAAGAGAAATCTCTTGTCCACATATATTGCAGAATATTGTGGGAAACCAGCGATAGAGGGTTGTACACAAAGATAATGGAGAATTTCATCTTAGTGATATATCAAATGATATTTAGAAAAGAGGCACCTTGTATGGCGGATAAGGCTAGGGAATCCATAGCAGAGGTCACAAAGTGGTTTACATCATCTAAGGGAACATTCATCAGACTATTTGGAGCTTATAAAAGAGCACATCTCATGCCATTGTTTGTGACAGATAAGGTGGTTATTAAAGAGGTTGGATATCAGTTGTGCACAGGATTGTCGAGATCGTTACAGAAATCGAAGAAGTCGACATGGCCCATCATCCCTCTATAAATAGGGTTTTGTAGCCTTAAGATCTTGAAGGCAGTAGAGGTAGAAATTGTGGAACTAGAGCACCTCAAGTTTGGTGAGATGGGATAGCACTGCTATGATAAGAGGTATGTGTATGCAACATTGTGCGAAGTTGAGATACACATGGCCATATGCCTCGGATTCTTGGAAGGATGAGGAGAAAATTAAGAACCATTATAATTACTTTAGAGCAATCGAAACAGATGCAGAAGTAGGCCGTTCAAATCAAGCAATTGTTCTAGAAGAGCCAAAGGGAGGGAAACCAAGAAGAGATGAACATGCAGGATAATGCAGAGTTAAAGAGGAAACAAGAGCAAGGAGCGACAAAGGAGAGAATCAAGAAGTAAAAAGCAGATAGACACCAAAGGCACAATTCAGGAGGAGAAGATAAGAAAAGAGCGTGAAGAAGCTAGAAGAAGGAAACAAGAAGAATAGCAAAGGCATAAGGAAGAAAAAGAGAAGCTTAAACAGGAAGCCAAGCAAAGAATAAAATAAGAACAAAGAAAAAAGAAAGAAGAGGAGGCTCTCAAGGAACAGTAGAAACAGGAAGAAGAACAAAAGAGGCTACAGTTATAGGAGGAGAAAAGAAAGAAATGGGAAGGAGAGGAACTAATGAAGAAATTAGAAGAACTTGTCACTCAAGAGATATAAGTTGAACAAGAGGAAGAAAATAAAATGGCAGAAATTGAGCCAATTGTAGCTACTCAAAAAATACAGTCTCCAACTCCTTTGACAGGTGGAAATCTTCCTCTGAGTGAAATGGAAATTCCACCTCCAAGTGAAGATAGAATTATGGAGGATTATGAGTAGAATGTGACGAGAAATGAAAAATCAGTATTTGGATTCAAAGTAATGTAGAGCTAATCATCGGAAAAATTTCGGGACGGCGAGAGCTCTTGTTCTAGGGTTTAACTAAGCAAGTGACAGAGTGCAACAATCACCCATGGAGACACAGGAAGGAGGGAGCTCCACTCCCTCCTACAGTAATATGGTTGTAAACAGAGGAAGGGGGGAGAAAGAATAAACCTTCACAGCCCTTGGAGGTCAAGGCAAAAAACACTGAAACTCAGAAGGCGAAAGGCAGCAAAACCCATGCAAATCAAGGGGACCACGAAGAAGACTGTCAGGAGGAGAAAGAGGAAGACAAAGGTCAGGAATTAGAGAACGGAGCTAAGATGGGGCCCTGTAAACCCAAGACCGTAACTAAACCTTGGGTTATTCTGAATGATCCAGCTCTACAAGCACACAAGGATCACATGGCAAACTATGCCATCATATGCAAATTTATGGGAATCTGGCCATCAGAGAAAGCGTTGTACACCTGGATAAAATACAACTAGAAACCAAAGGGGGAGTTAAATATACATCTTGGATCCAAAGGTTTTTTTATTGTGGTGTTTACGAACATGGAAGACAGAGACAGGATCTTTGAAGGAGGGCCATACTTCTTTGCAGCTGCTAGTCTCTATATGTGGCCATGGACGATGAACTTTGTGTCAGAATGAGAAACCTTCACTTCGGTACCGGTATGGATTCGACTATACTCCTTACCTTTATATTACTGGATGCCATAGTCTTTAAAAGCTATAGGCAATAAATTAGGTCATTTCTTAAAAATTTCAGAGGCAACCCTATGGGGAAAATATACATCCTATGCCTGAATATGTGTGGAGATGGACATATCAGGAGCCCTTCCAGATGAGGTCATTCTAGAAGTCTATGACAAGGAATGGGTTCAAACAGTTGACTATGAACATATCTCATTCAGATGTCACAAATGTCATGAGCATGGGCATCTATCCAGAGATTGTCCTCTTAATAGAAGGGAGGAAAACCTAAATATCGACAAAGGGAAAGACTAGACAGGTTTCACCAAAGTAGGAGGAAAAGGAAAAGGAGGGGGAAGGAAGACACAAAAGAACCCTATGGTGAATGATAAAACAAAAAGTTACAACAGTTTTGAGATCTTAGGAGAAAAGGAAGCAGAAGAAGGGGATCAAGAGAGTACAGCGAATTAGACAGGAAGGGGAAAAGAAAAAGAGACCAGCATGGAGTTCACTCAGGAACATAACGAACACACGGCGACCCCTTTAAGTACCTGGAAATAGAAAAAGACCAGGAAATGACTCAAAGTGAAAGTGGTACAGAGGATCAAGACTTACAGGATATCTTGGAAAGGGAGATGTTATAGACATATTTGGGCACTGCAACCCCAATCACATATGTCCATAAACCAAGGGCTTCTAAGCCCCTAAAAGTTTTGTTTCATACCCTAAAGGAACAAGGTCAGCGGAATACATCATCTCCCATAAGTTCTCCCTGAAAAACTACTCAGAGCTGGTCAAAACTAGACCATCTCACCTGCTCCATGGTTAGGGTGTGATGCATCTCACCTATTACACACAGGGGGTGCGATGCATACTGAAAATCCCTTCTGTAGGGTGCGATGGGTGAGAGTAGACAAATGGCAGAGGCAGTTTACTAGGTGGAAACTCAAAATATTCTAGAAATTGCTCATATGACACTTGCCTCTCTGGATTCACTCAAACATGAGTGGGAGATCATGAAATATCCAAGTGGAACCAAGAACCATCAGTGAAATGACACTAATCAAAATCCCAGAAGCTGACTCACCCACCTGCAAATATCTATTTATGGATCCCTCATCCTAGAGATCCAAAGGCTGGCATTTTGTATTTTATAAGGAAGTGTTGTTGGTTTCTCTGTGAAACGTTGTATTGTTGGGTGATCTAAGTTTTTCATGAGGTGAAGAGGGCTTTCACGTTAGGAGGATGGCGCTAGAACAGACAACTTGGTTGTAATCCTCTCTTCTACTACTTCTATCAATAAATCTATTTGAGTTTTCCTCCATATACTTGTATATCTCTAAATCTTGTATTTATGCATGCATTTGTATGGTTAATATACATCTGGTCCTATATTGTTTATGGTTATAGATCTCTATGCTTTGATGGTATTATGTTACTTTGACTCTACAAGTGTTCTTTGAAGCGAGACAATTAAGGAAAGAGTGGCGAAGCCCTGTCAAAGGAGGGAGGAAACAAGCAAGGAGCCAAGCAAAAGACTAAGGTTGGTACTCGCTGCTTCTCTCTCATCTATCTCTCATAAAGGAAAACACAAGTGACTTTAAATTGTTTGTTTCTAAGATAGTTACCCGTCTTAGTGGGACTAGCAGCTCTGAATGGACTCTAGTTTTTTCGATAACAAAATGGTGACTCCACTGGGGAGCGAATAGTTTGTTTGTTTGTTTCTATTTGTTTGCTTTATAAACTACAGACAGAGCCTGAAGTTAAGCCAACTAGCCTTCGAACTGCATTTGATATGCAAGTGCAAAGTAGATCAATGCTGCTTCAGTCAATCTCCAGGTTGGTTTATGAATTGAACATCTGACTTGCAAACATCCTAAGTGCCCTGGTGGTAGCTTAGATAACCTCATTAGATCAACCCCTATACTTTGTGTTTACTGCCTATCATTAGCTCAGCCTAAATCCCTGAACTTAGCTGCAAACTGTGAGTGAAAACCAAGCTCAGTCTCGTCCCTGGACCATCACACTGTCTCTCATTGGCAACCTGGATGCATCGCACCTGGCATGTGTTGCAGGTGAGATGCATCCTTGTTTCCCTGTGTTACAGGTGCGATGATTGAATGAGACTGTTTCTGCCTCCAGATTTTGGTTTTTCCTTCATTGTTTTCAGCTTTATTCAGTAGTTTTGTTGTCTATGATCAGTATATCATTGTTGAAACTCTCTTCCTTTGCATTATTCAGCCTCCATTGATAAAGAATTTTGAATGTTTTTTTATGTATTTTTCATCATTTACAGTTCTCCTTTGCAAACAGTGGCTTAATCGAACTGTCGTCTTTTGATTTGAAAGTGTCGCAAGTGTCGTTTTCAGTCAAAGAAAAGAGTGTTGTAAAGTCTTCCTCTTTTAGATAGTCGATTACACTTTTTCCATTGTATTTTATTTGAATCATCAATTCATTGAAGTGTCAAAAGCAGTTTTCAAGTCAGAATCGAAAGTGTCGTCTAAATCTTCCTTTCGTTTTTGAAAAGAAATTGCTAAAGTGTCGTTTTGAGGAAAGATAGTTCAAATCTGTACTTAGTTTTTTTTTGTCATTCTCACATTAAGGAAACTGAAAAACAAATACATGCATGTGCATTTGCATTTAGACTGCATGTGGAAATTGGTTTAGGACAATGCATCTTAGTGTGTGCTCTTTGCTCTATGTTGAAAGAATTTTACTTCTCTTTCCTTAGTAGCTAGGATTTTCATTACTAAAATAAAGTAAACGACTGTTTATCATCTTAGATTGCATATTTAGGAATTGTATATCTACATCACACGGTGAAACCTTAAAGGCAAACTTCTTAAGAAAGATCAACTGTAAAATAAACCTCAATGAACATAAAAACGCATAACATCTAGAAGTCTAGGCTAGAGACGTATTCCAGCGTCGTAAAGCCTGGTAACTATCATTTTCATCGTAGGTTGGGTGATCCCTCCTCTTTGATACGACAAGTGCCAGTACGGACTTGTGCTCCCACGTACCGTCGAGTATATATTGGGAGACCACAATAGGCTATATCATTTATCCTTAGGAAGCCGTGTCTGCCGCCCTATTGATCGCAATGCACTGAACACAGCATTCGGCAAGATTGACTGTCGTACGTAAAAAGTATTCTGCAGTTTTGTGATTGGTTTGGTAATCTCTCTGTCTAGATTTCCAGAGTAGTCACTTTCGTTCTTTTTCAGACTCCCTAAAAGAAAAGTTCCATCTGAGCACTTGTCACTTCATGATCATTAAAAATCGAAGGCGACTAGAGTCCCCTTTAGCTTTTTCTTGACTCTTAAAAATTGAAAAAGCAAGTTGTGTCAAAGCGTCATAAAATTCATTTAACTCGGAATAAAATTTTCCCCTTTTTATTTTGAGTTGATCAAGTAATCCACAATCGTGGAAGAAAGGCCTCAAAACCCCGTCATTCACAGAGACTAACGAGTCAACTGTCTTTGACTCCAGAAACGAAACCATCTGGGCCAAGCGATCTCGTTTAACTGGGTCAAAGTCTCCTAGTTTATTTGAAACTTACGTTTCAACATGCTCAGAGACTCCAGTTACTCCAACTATTTCTGGTATCCATGCCTCTATATAAGAAGTTCCACAGTTACAAAAGGACATTAGAATTGATCCTATTGTAACGGTAAACACTTGTATTCCTGAACCAGCTCAATCTAGGGCTGATTTGGAAGGTGTCACCCCTCCAACATTTGTCGCTACAGAGTCTGTACCTTCTTCGGCACCAGAAATATTTTATAGACCTGATGGTCTACCTCTTCCATCTGGACTGATTGTTATAGAAGAGATTGTGGAGGATCTTCCATCCAGTACCCCATTGTATTTTGGAACTGGTATTCACCTTTATCCTTCTACTACAGAGGTTAGTCACCCTTCATCGCAAGTTCCTGTAGAATCGCTAGGAAATCTTTTGGACAGACTCGACATGTCTGAACAACCATCGACATCTAGGACTGTGTCATCCGATACAGCAGCAGCAGAACCTCCTGCCACTACTCCGACAATGTTTGCTGGTATACCATCTGTCCCAACTAGCTCTCAACCGCTAGATGGAGTCCACCCAGGGACTGTTTCGACAGTATGGTCTGTTCCTGTTTGTTCGTCCCGAATATTATCTGGAATTTCTTACGTTGAGTCTCAGCAAATTGATCCTTCACAACAGTATCAATTTGGGCAGTCCAGTCTACAAAGACCAATTTTCCCTTTGAACACTGGATTGCTGCCATATGGGGGGCAGTATGCTTTTTCATTGTTCCTTCTGGGAGAACAACCATATGAGAGTTCACAACAGAATTCAGGTCAAGCTAAAATTGCATCTAGTGGTTGGGTACCGATACTGCCTCAACAGCCAAGAGTTGTATATTCAATGCAACCAAATCAACTTGTGTCGAATATTCCCACTGCACCGGCTATTGTGACGGTGTCGCAAGTACAAGCACAGCCTGTTGTATGTGAACCTCAAATTACTCAGGTTGCAGTACAACAGCCTCTTGTCTCTATGGCTTTGCCACAATCTCAGATTAGTGCTTCCTTAACCGGAACGACTCAAGCTCAAACAAGTGTTATGACTCTGCATCTTGGTCAATCATCCAGTATTGGGCAATAGCAAATGGTTCAACAACCATGGCTGGTGCAATATCAACAACCCCAATTCCAGCAAGTTTACCGAGGACTTGAGCAACAAGGCACTTTAGGTAATGGACCACTGCATTGTCAAAACGGTTATCAACAACCGTTCTATACTCCATCAACCTTATCAAAGTTATCAGCATCATGTACATTATGCTGGTATGCAAAGACCCACTCCTCAGGCAATCCCATATTATCCTGGATACACTTTGCCAAACCTAAATCAACAGTTTCCATTCGTAGCAACTCTGGAATTACCAGATTTGAACTGGTTAACCAATGATCCAATTGCCTATGCACCTTGGTGGCCAGCGATTCCGCATAAACTTTCGTCAGATATTCCTAAATTCAATGGAAATCCAGGTGAAGATCCGTCGAATCACGTAATGACCTTTCATTTGTGGTGTTCATCCAACACCCTCAATGATGATTCGATTAGGCTTCATCTTTTTTAGCGAACGTTAACTGGTCCGGCAGCGAAATGGTACCTCGAATTGCCTAGAGCATCATTTGATAACTTCAGCGCCCTTGCCACTACCCTTTTAACCCACTTTCAATTACGCATAAGGTATGAAACAGGAACAGAACTCCTTACTAATTTCAAGCAGACGACTGCCATTCACATATCTGATCATATTCATGAGTGGCGACGACGTTGTCGAATGGTAAAGACCTATGTTCCTGATCAGCTTCTAGCTGAGTGGTTTATTAAGTCATTATTGCCTTCTATTACTGAAGATGTGGCGAAGGGAGGAGTTGTCACTGAAGAGAAAGTCATTGATCGTGCACAATATTTGGGCTTGATATATACTCAGTCCGGCACACTCTACGACAAAATTCCTGATGCTCCCAGACCGGAATTTTCCATTCCTCCCCCTCCTAAATCGAATAGGGACTCTCATGCCGGCGATGGCGTGATTGGTACCTCAAGTACGCAAACCGCAAAAGCTCCATCTGGTAAAGCCCTTGTAGTTTCTAGTCAAAAAGCAAATGAAAAACTTCTTGCCTTGGAGGTTAATGTCGTGTCATCTGACAAGGTCAAAGAACCAAAGCAACCAGGGGGCAAGAAGAAAGGGAAAAACAAAAAGAAGTAACAGGAAGATTCGACTCTTGAAAAATCTTCTGAGAACCCTGTTGGAAAACAGAAACCTCGTTATCCATGTTTAATATGTGACGATGAACATTTCACAAGAGATTGTCCACATCGAGCTAAGGTTGCAAAATTTTTTAAAAATTCAACTACCCCAGCAGTGTTGACTAATCCGTTTCCGAACCCAGAAACTAACCTGGTTGCTATCGATCATGCTTCCAAATCCCAAGTGCTTATGCTATCAATCTCGAAACAACAAAATGATGCTTTGATATCGACAAGGAATAAAGATTATGGGAATCCACAGTCATCGAACAACAAGGCTACAGATCAACCCAGTAGTTCGACAACGACTTCGTCAGAAGTTGTGCCACCCATCATTCCTCAACTAACAATAAAGCCGCCAAAGGGAGTAGTACATATATCGACATTTAATCCTCATGCTCAAGCACCACATAATTATAATATAGTAAAGGATCTGGCTCAATCGCCATCCGTTATGTCAACACTTGAAGTACTGCAGAATTGCCCTTCCCAAAAGCAAGCTTTATTATCAGCAATAAGTGGGATTGACCCAACGGATTCCAATCTCGTGGCCTTTAACCACAAAGGATATGAACCTCAGTTACCAGCACAACTCGCTTTCCTTATACAGGTAAAAGCCCTCAACAAAACTGTTCATAGAACAATCATTGATGAGGGGGCATCTACCTGTATTATGTCAATGAGTTGCTAGAAAACTTTAGGCTCACCACCCTTGTCGAGATCATCAACGACATTAAAAGCGTTCGATGGAAGAACATACACGCCATATGGGATATTAAGTAACTTGCAAATTGAACTGGGGGCAAGACATAGAAATTGACGTCGAAGTTATCGATGGAAACCTCAATTACAATATCCTACTGGGAAGGCCCTGAATTTACGCTATGGCTATAGTTGTGTCAACATGCTTTAGAAAGATTGCATTTCCTTTTCAAGGAGGAATTACAATCGTTGATCAACAAACCTCAAACCTTCCTCCACAACAGTTCACAAGTTACGAGAAGCATTCCAATGATCCATGGAAGCTCTCAATCACTTCAAAATATCGAAATAGGCCTCCTAAAAGACCCTACCTTAATGGGTACTTTTGCCCTACCACCTCCAAATAATCTGGCGGAAGTGGCCACAGTGGAAACCTGTCATATGATATCTTCTACATCATCAAAGATTAAGAAGAACTCTGACCATTTTGATAGTATGGATCACCAAGGACAGTTCTTATCTTGTGTCGACCTCGTTAAAAAATGAAACAAGGAGTCTTGAGGATAGTTATTTCACTGTGTTAACCTCATTAAAAAATGAAACAACTCCCTTTCCAAATCGAGTCTTTGATTATGATCTCGTAAATCCAACTCGAGTCTTTCCAAGATCTCGAAAGTGAACCTTCATTCCATCCACCGTGTTGAATGCAATGAAGTTTGGGGGGCATGCACCTTGATTTGCGTCATTATGCTGGGGGCACACGGACTCATAACAAGCATAGTTTTGTCGTTTCGAACTTGTGTAAAAATGAAACTGACTCCAAGCATAGTTTTTCGTTTCAAGCTTGTGTAAAATGAAACTAACACTGAGCATATGTTATCGTAGAGTTCAATCTCATTAAAAAATGAACCTACCCACGAGCAAGTTCACGCGAATTTCAAGCTCGTTAAAAAATACACCTAGAAATGAGCATATGTTCCCCCAGAGTTTAAGCTCATTAAAAAATGAACCCACCCTTCGGTAAATAACCTTTGTGATTGCATTGCTATCAGCTTTTGAGCCTTGGTCATGTTCTTACCATCACCTACACTTTGTAGCCGATCGTACGCCTCCACTTAATTGTTTACCCTTTTGAGAAACAGCTGCGACGAGTGATTATGTTAGCCACCTTCTTTACACTGTCGTGATTGAAAAGTTCAAAACCTTACCTGGAACCAGTTGCTACCCGAAAACATCACTCGTTCCACAAAATTGAGTCTCCTTTAAACCCTTTTCAGACTCGTTAAATATGAAAAGATTGTCAAGCATTCCAGCTCGTTAAAGTGTTTGGAAGTAACGAGTTTTCTTTAAACCCTTTTCAGACTCGTTAAATATGAAAAGATTGTCGAGCATTCCAGCTCATTAAAGTGTTTGGAAGTAACGAGTCTCTTTAAGCTCTTTTTAGACTCGTAAAATAAAAAAGATTGCCAAGCAATTGGCCTCTCCAACTCGTTAAAGTGATTGGAAGTGCCATCCCTCTTGTATTTTAATATTTTGGACCTGAGGGATTATTACACAAAAAATCGAGCGCTTGTCTTTTTTGGCTCGTTAAAGTGACCGGAAAAGTCATCCCTGTCGTATTATTTTATACTTTTTCAGACTTAAGGGATTATACTACGAAAAAGGATTACTCGAGTTTCCTTTCTGTCTCTTTTCAGACTCTCTAAAACTGAAAATGACCAAGTTATCTTTGTCGTTAAACTCGTTAAAACAATAGCGACAAACTTGTCCATTACAGACAAGAGCGAGTTTCACTGTCGCTAGGCTCGCTAAAACATAGCGACAGGTTTGCCCGAAGGGAAAATTATAAAACAAGCATATATTATCCTCCTCAAGCTTGACAAAAATAAAGAGGTACTGGTCAGAAATGACTGGGGAAAAAATGGGAAGAAAACTTGAAGAACTTTATTGGTAGCAGGTCGCTCTTAAACATGACATTTTCACTCCATCACCATGATTGAGTCGGGTTGAGTTATTCCATTCACCGGTCATATCACCATTGGTCCTCCGTTTTTGGGGTTAACGCTACCAAACCATTTCAGTGTCGCTAATATGTTCAAGAGAAGTCGCTCAGAGAATTCACCAGCCCAGCTAACATCTCATCCGCTGCAATAACTTCACGCTTCATTCTTTCATGACCGCCACCCTGAACCTTGTATCATCAGATCATTTTCACCTCCACAAAATCATTTGCTCTGTTTCGTGTCGTAGATGTGGGATTCATTAATGCCCTCCTACGACGAGTCACTTGTCGACATCAACTCATTATCCAAAAAGTTGACTTAGGAACAACCATTTCAGTACTTTGAAGCTTGCATGCCTCAATGGTAAGTTTCTCACTTTCGGTGACAAGTTTACATCAATGGCCTTCGACAAAAAGATTTTACGTGGTGTTCGACATCGTCTCATGTATTCACACCACGTGAGTTGTACTGCAGTACCTTGAGGGTCATCATCATTATCAGTGATTCCTCTCGCACCTGTTAACAGCTTACATCATTGGCTAGTAATCAGGCGATGTTTTTCCATGTTCGACACCAGAACATCTTTTCACATGGATCGAATTGTACTTCGGGCGAAGATTGAATGAGTTTTGAAGACCCCAGATCTAGTTTCATCCATCCGAGCTGCGATATATTCAGGAAAATAAAGACATCAAATGTACTCTATAGCTGCACAGATAGTCATCCAAGCTAAGGGATGATGGCTCTACCAGAATCATCAATCTGCCATATAGACAGTTGTCTGGCCTATGTACATGAAAATGAATTTATAACGCTGAGCATGGGAATGCCCGCCTCAGCTAGATCATGAAAATATTATAAAGATAATGTATTGTATTGTATCTTATTACAGGTCACCTTCCAGTTCGAAAAACCTTGGATCCTCATGATAAAGCATTTCACCCAACATCAGAAGATTTACGACCTCATGCTTTAGGGGGAAACTGTTATAGACATATTTGGGGACTACAACCCCAATCACATATGTCCATAAACCAAGGGCTTATAAGCCCCTAAAAGTGTTGTTTCAAACCCTAAAGGAACAAGGTCAGCTGATTACATCATCTCCCAGAAGTTCTCCCTGAAAAAACTACTCAGAACTGGTCAAAACTAGACCATCTCACCTGCTCCATGGTCAGTTTGCGATGCATCTCACCTATTACACACGGGGGGTGCGATTCATATTGAAAAGCCCTTCTGTAGGGTGCGATTCATATTGAAAATCCCTTATGTAGGGTGCGATGGGCGAGAGTAGACAAATGGCAGAGGCAGTTTGCTAGGTGGAAACTCACAGAATCTTCTAGAAATTGCTCATATGACACTTGCCTCTCTGAATTCACCTAGGGATGAGTAAGAGATCATGAAATATCCAAGTGGAACCAATAACTATCAGTGACATGACACTAATCAAAATCCCATAAGCTGACTCACCCACCTACAAATATCTATATATGGATCCCTCATCCTAAAGATCCAAAGGCTGGAATTTTGTATTTTGTAAGGAAGTGTTGTTGGTTTCTCTGTGAAACATTGTATTGTTAGGTGATTTAAGCTTTTCATGAGGTGAAGAGGGATTTCAATCTGGGAGGATGGCGTTGGATCTGACAGCTTGGTTGTAATCCTCTCTTTTACTACTTCTATCAATAAATCTATTTGAGTTTTCCTCCATATACTTGTATATCTCCGAATCTTGTATTTATGTATGCATTTGTATGGTTAATATACATATGATCCTATATTGTTTATGGTTATAGATCTCGATGTTTTGATGGTATTATGTTGCTTTGACTCTACAGGGGTTCTTTGAAGCGGAACAAGTAAGGAAAGAGTGGTGAAGCCCTGTCAAAGGAGGGAGGAAACAAACAAGGAGCCAAGCAAAAGACTGAGGTTGTTACTTCTGCTTCTCTCTCATCTATCTCTCATAAAGGAAAACACAAGTGACTTTAAATTGTTTGTTTCTAAGATAGCTACCCATCTTAGTGGGACTAGCAGCTCTGAATGGACACTAGTTTTCCCGATAACAGGAGAACCTAGAGCTGGAAAAGTTTCTAGAACAGGGAGGAAACCTAGGAATAAACTCCATCCCCCAGGAGGATGTGGACAAGGTCAAACAAATATTCCTTAAAAAGTCACATCAAACATCTATAGGAGTCAAAAGAGGACATGACAACCAGGAAAACAAAGCGACTTCCTCAATAGGATTAATAACAGGAAAACTAACAAAGTATCCAGGCAAGAGGAGGGGAAGAAAAAGACATAAAGAACTACTACTAGAGTGTGGCAAACTCATGATTGACTTAGGAAGGGTAAAAGACCTTTCCAGTTACTCCTTTAAAACTCCTCCTCAATGAAAATCACAACCTGGAACATTAGAGGGCTAGGGAGCAGAAGAAAACAGAGGAATCTAGGTAAAAGGATCAGAGAGGAAAAACCTGACATGGTATTCATACAGGAAACAAAATGCTCAGTGGAGAGGATCCGCAAAAAACATAGCAAATGGGTAAATAGATATGAATACCTTGAAGTTAAGGCAAATAAATCTGTTGGTGGCATTCTCACTCTATGGGATCCACAGAAATTTGGTGTGATTGATGCGGAGGCATCCAGACATCGCCTTTCTCTAATTTTCCAACCGATGGGTGACAGACAATGTTACATGATCACCAATGTCGATGGTCCACAGCCAATGGAGGAACTTTGACTCCTCACAATACTAGAGGATATGAAGAAGAGATACCCAACTCTATCCTGGATTCTTGGAGGTGATTTTAACATAACAAAATCACTCATGGAGAAGAAAGGAGGAACTAGAATACTTGGTAGAGACTCAGTTGCCTTCCAAAACTTCATCACCAATATGAAATTGGTTGATATGGAAACAAGCAATGGAATATTCACTTGGAATAACAAAAGAGGGGGCCCTACCCAGGTGGCCTCAAATTGGACAGATTTATGGTTCCAAAGGAACTTCTTCTCAGGGGAAGCAACATTACTGCACTCATACTACCTTTTGGGGGTTCAGATCACTGGCTTGTCCAATTGGAAGCTTCCCTTTTTGGCAAACCAAAGAACACCCCCTTCAGGTTTGAGAACGCTTGGCTCACGCATTCAGATTTCCTCACAAACATTGAAAAATGGTGGAAGGAAGAGCTTCACCTTCAAGGTACAAAGATGTTCCTTTTACACTGCAGGCTCAAACACATTAAAGGCATACTCAAAGAGTGGAATAAAAAGGAATTTGGTAACATCTTCAAAGCTAAAGGAGATGTGGAAAAGAAACTAAAGGAAATAAATCAGATTCTTATCACAGAAGTCTATACGGATAAAAGGAAAGAGATGGCAGAGTCACTCCAGCAAGAGTGGGACAACAGATGTCTTCAAGAGGAAATATTCTGGAGACAGAAATCCAAAGCTCAATGGATTAAAGAAGGGGAGAGAAACACCAAATTCTTTCACAGATCCACCATAGCTCACAAAAACAATAATAGAATTGTGAAACTTACAGATCAGCATGGAATAGAGAGAAACACTCATGAAGAGATGGAGAAGGTTCTACTCTAGCATTTTCATAAAATTGCTAAGGAAACCTCGGAAGACGGATACCAGTTTACGAAAATATTTACTCAGCACACCCCTAAATTGGTTACCAGAGAAGATAATTTCAATCTCAATAGACCAGTATCAGAGGAAGAAATTGAGGAAGCCGTGAAAGAGATGCAAAATGGGAAAGCAACAGGCCCAGATGGCTTTAATGTGGACTTTTTCAAAGCTTGTTGGAGGATAATGAGACAGGACATCCTGGAGGTAGTGGAAGACTCTCAGAGATTTAAGAAAGCCTTAAAGGCGCTCAATGAATCTTTCATAGCCTTAATCCCCAAATAGGAAAAGGCCACCTCTCCAGACAAATTTAGACCTATAGCATTATGTAATGTGATATACAAAATTATATCCAAAGTCATTGCCGACCGTCTCAAACCTCTCCTCCCAACCCTAGTGTCAGAGGAGCAAATGGGCTATGTGGAAGGAAGACAAATTCTAGATAATATAATTCAAGCACATGAAATGGTTCATTCACTCATTACCAACAAACAGGCGGGAATGATAATGCAGCTGGACATAGCAAAGGCCTATGACAAACTTAGTTGGTCGTACATAAGAGCAATATTAAAATCCTATGGCTTTGATTACAATTGGATTAAATGGGTTATGGCGCTAGTTACCACCGCCAGCTGTTCAATTCTTCTCAATGGCTCTCCTTCCAACCCTAGTATCAGAGGAGCAAACGGGTTATGTGGAAGGAAGACAAATTCTAGATAATATAATTCAAGCACATGAAATGGTTCATTCACTCATTACCAACAAACAGGCGGGAATGATAATGCAGCTGGACATAGTAAAGGCCTATGACAAACTTAGTTGGTCATACATAAGAGCAATATTAAAATCCTATGGCTTTGATTACAATTGGATTAAATGGGTTATGGCGCTAGTTACCACCACCATTTGTTCAATTCTTCTCAATGGATCTCCTTCCAGAACCTTCAAGCCTTTTAAAGGCCTCAAGCAAGGAGATCCTCTTTCTCCTTTCCTTTTCATTCTACTGATGGAAGGGTTAGGGAGAGCTATCAGAGCTGCTAAGGATGAAGGGAGAATTCAGGGTCTAAGAATCAATCAAGGTGGGGACATCGTGACACATCAACAATTTGTGGATAATACTATGCTACAAGGCACACCCACTGTCAAGGAAGCCAAAGAATTCAACCAGATTCTGAGTGAATTTGCTAGGGCAGCAGGCACAAAGGTAAGTCTCACTAAATCAAAGATTTTCTTTTTCAATACGGATATTTCAATTCAAAGAAATCTTTCCAGAATTTTGGGCTTTCAAAGGGAGACACTGCCTGCGAAGTATCTGGGAGTTCCTCTCACTGACAAACCGCTTCACAAGGATATATGGGAGCTTGTTCTTAATAAGCTAAAAGATAAGATTAGTAAATGGACAAATAGAGCACTAAATCTAGAAGGGAGGCTAATTCTCATTAAGGTTGTCCTCCAAAGTATACCTATCTATATGCTCTCTGCCATTCCAGCACCAGCCGGTGTAATTACTAATATAAGAAACATTCAGAGAGACTTTCTCTAGGGGAAAGGTGAAGAAAAAAAGAAATGGGCCCTAGTGGCATGGGACAGAGTATGCAAACCTAAGTCCCATGGTGGCTTGGGTCTTCATGACCCAGGAATTATTAACAGAGTTCTTGGTGCCAAAATCTGGTGGAGATGGCTAAAAGAAATACCGGCCCCCTGGGCAAAACTTTGGAAGCACAAATATGCTAGCAAATGGCAAGAGAACAATCTAATCAGAATGACAGGACAAGTAAAAGGTTCTGAAATTTGGAACAGGGCATGGGAGAACAGGGCCCTAGTCCAAAATCACAGTTTTTGGGAGATCAGAAATGGAAACCTAACTTGGTTCTGGGATGATAATTGGCAGCAGGAGGACAATCTCCGAAGTGAAGAATTAGCACATATTCACACCGATACCATCAACAGAGGACTAAGGTGGGTAAGTGACTATTGGGACCAATCAAGGAACAATGGGAAATGAAGAACATGGAAACTTCCAGATTACAATGGAATGGGCATGATGCATACTCAAGTTGTAGCCCTTAAAGGGCTTTTAGACAAGAGACAAATCTTAAACTCAATCTTGAACGATCAACTAAGATGGGGAAAGAACAAGATAGGTCTTTTCAACCTTAAGAAAGCCAAAAGAATAGATGCAGGGCTTAACCTTCCAACACTGATAGGACGTGGAAAGAAATCTGGGAAAATCCTCATTGGATGAAAGTCAAACTGTTCAAGTGGCTGGTTCAACAGGGCAAGATTCTGACATGGGATAACCTAAGAAAAAGAGGCTTTGTTGGCCCCTCAAGATGTCACTTATGTAGACAACAAAAAGAAACTACAAATCATCTACTGAATAGATGCACTTTCACTACAATACTTTGGAATTGGGTTGGAGAAGTCTTTGAGCAGACAGACATAAATGTTAATGACATCATTACTACGTTGAAGAATTGGCGGAAAAAAATTTCGGATAATGAGATCGTTAACTCCGCCTGGATGTTGACCCCAGGATTCATAATCTAGAATGTCTGGAAGGAGCGCGACAACAGGATTTTCAAGGAAAAAGCAAGTCCGGTGAGCAGCATCCTTAAGCTAATTCTTAAAAAAATCAAAGAGACTGTTCATATCCTGAGAGGTGCAGCTACTGGCAAACCCATCGAACAAAGAGAGGCCAGAATTTTGGAGAAGATAGAGCTCAAGGTTCACCTCCCTTTGGGTTCTATGCAGATTAACAAGATACCTTAGCAGATAAGTCTTCTTGGCAACCCCCTTCTCATGGATTTTTAAAATTTAACATAGACGGGGCCTCAAAAGGGAATCTGAGAGAAGCTGGTTATGGAAGGGTCTTGAGGGATGAGGAAGGAAGCATACAAGTCATCTTGCACAGTTATCTAGGAAAAGCAACCAACAATATGGTTGAGCTCATGGCGATGGAATTATGCCTGGAAATATTTCTCAAGTACAACATTCACAATGTCATCATTGAGGCTGACTGGGAGGTAGTCATTAACTCAATGAAGAGGATAAATGCATGCGCTACTCCTGAGAAAATCTCATAACGCTGGTGGCTTTTGCAAGTCTACCAAAGAATTCAAAGGCACCTAAAAACGCTGAGAACTCTTAGGTTGGTGCATGTTCACAGGGAATCCAACAAAGTTGCGAACTGGCTTGCCAATGAGGGGGTAAAAAACAAGCATATTGATTTGTGTTGCTGGTAGGAGGAGATAATGGATGACAGGTTGAAGGAGGGATGCTTATCCAGGGCCATCAGCGACCGACAGCAGTATCAAAAGAATTCAAGAGACAAAATTTTCCGAAACAGAGCCACAGAGACGAGGTCTAGTTGAGCCGAATTCATTATGAAATGTTATGACATAAGTGAGATCCTTTTTACGATGCACGTCTATGTCAGCCTCCTTAACCCAGGTAACAGCAAACCAGAAGTCTCAGGGGGATGGTCGGAAGACGGGATCTTCATCTTCCTTTGGCCCAAGCGCCAGAGTCCAGATTTTCTCAGCAGACGCGAAACCCCCGCTTTTATCCCTGTGATTGCTTTACTGCCATCGGGGTGCTTTCTAGTTTATCATGCGCTCATCAAGCCGGAAGCGATTTTTCACAATCGGGAGCGATTCCACTCACCACGCAACACGTGGCTAAGGGGGGGGAGGAAATACTGCCCTCATCACACGGTAACTATCGATGTTTTTAGTCCGAGCGATATGATCCTTAACCGTTGGATCAAGCGAGGACAATCCACGGTGAGTAATAAATGTGCATGTTGGTGGGTCCGAAACAATGGTTATCTTTTGAGCTGTTCACACGACCTCACTGGAATCGCACGCAAAGGGTGGATTTCGGGTGGTAAAAGTGAACGAAGGTTATGTCAAAAATGGACCCGATATGATTATAAATTATGGTCTATTGGGTTCATCGAGTCCGATTTTTTTGTTAAAAGGTGAGCTTGTTGCCACCCGATATGTTTTTCCTCCGCTAGATCTTTGGCTTAGGATCCAACGATCAGTTTTGTTCACTTTGTCATCTTGACACCATGGATTGGGGTGGGCCTATCATATTGGTGGGCCTCACCACTGCAGTCGCCTTTTGTACACTATTTCTCCTTTTTTAATTGAATAAAAGGATTTTCTCTTGCCTTAGCAAAAAAAGAAGATAGAATTTTGGACATCTATAATTTAACATTTAATCAATTGAAGGACAAAATCATCCAAGAGAGGAGAAAGTACTTTTCGAATGAGCCAGACCGACAATTCTCTATTAATACATAAAGAGTCATTGTATCAAATATAAAGACCAACCTGAAGGCAATTGCTTCAGCAAGTGCAGCCTTTGCAGTAGCCACTGAAAAGAACGTTGACTTACTCACAAGAATGATCATTTGATGAAGGAATTGGTTGATGCAAAGTAGCAGATTGAGCAGCTCCTCATTGAAAATTAAAGGGTGTCTTCCATGGATTCTAGCAGAGAAGGTCTACAGAAGGTCTACAGTCACCTATACTAGAGGAACTTAAACAATTGGAAGACATGACAAAGCATGTTTATGAAGAGATGATCATCTTGCACAAGGAAATGGTGCCTTTGTATGAGATCCAAAAAGAATTACATGAAAAATGGAGGATTGCAAGGTTGGCTCCAATGGTTGTGGATATGATCCAAGAATGGAGCGCCGAGTACTTAAATGCACCAAAGATGTTGGCTAGAAAAGGAAGAGTTGAGCTTAAATGGACAGTGTGAAAATTCTACTATCGGAATCCTATTGAAACAACTGGAGATTATTCTCCTAATTGTTAATTTAATTTAACATTGTCTTTACTGTTTTCCACAGCAAATACTAAATAAATCACACTACAACCTACACAAATAAAATTGCGGAAGAATAAATGTCGGAATAAATGCTAGCACACACACATAAAATAACACAACTATTTTTGGACAAAAGTCCCCGGAAAAAACCCAACTGAGGAAAATCGATGCAGCGGCGAAAGGGTTTTATTATTATGCAGCGGTGAAATAATTTGAGTACAACTGGATGCCGAAACTGGCAATCCTACGGAGAAATATTGGCAAAAATCTAGAGAGGAATTTTTCGCACCCCACAGGAAATCTCCCGGCACAACTTGCCTTCAGAATTTTGGCCCTTTGAGCCTCTATGTAGCTGGATGGATGTCTAACCTCGAACTTGACTCTGATGAAGTCATTCTACCTTTTGCTAACCAAAAAGACGCTTCTCCAGCTCTCTGGGACTCCTTCCCGGCCTCTGGAACTGAAAACGTCATTCTCTCCAAGCAAATCAATTTTTCCTCTAGAGGCTACTGCATTGCCCTTGTGTCAACCTCTTTGAGGCTCTTTTGCCTCTCTACAAATACACTCATCGGATCTGGAATCCTTCCTCTGGCTTCACTGCCTCTGCCCCTCTTACTGCTTCGATCTCACTAGTTCTCTCTCTAACAACTAACTGCTGCTACTCAAGAAATCGATCTTCTCATGAAATCAAACTGCTCAAGTGTGTTCTCCAAGTGCCTATCGACTTCTTCTTATAATCCTCTGTTGGGACTCCAATGGCCAAGATTAAATCTTAATTGATGGCTAGAATCATCTTGAAGTCGATTTGAGTGAGTTTCTAGATGATTCTCACCTTGACTTAATTAATACTGATTAATTAACCATATTCCCTAAGTTCAAACTTAGGAAATATTTAAAATTTGGTTAATAATCTAATTAAGTCAAATCTAGGCATAATTTCCTTAAATAATTTATGGATTTTTGAGATCTCGTGTATTCTAGCCTCTCCACAAAATTTTGTGGCTAAAACATATCTGATGCTACAAAATCCAACACTCCCTCTTAGCGAGAAATGTGTTCTAGTGCTATTGCACACCCTATAGCAGCACCTTGTCTCTACATCATCTCCTGTCACATTGTTGATGTCTAGCCATACTTCCCACTAACCACTGCCCAACTTTGATATATGTTGCATCTGGGTTCCTGCTAACCCTGTTGAACTACTACCAACACTACATCTGCAATACAACTCCCTCTCATCTGTTGTTGTTGCAACTACAACATCTGCAACTAAGAAGCATCCAAAATATTCAATCAACTTTGATCAATATAATGCATCTGTCACCTGAGTCTTTGATTGTTGCTAGCATCTCCATTGTCACTGAAGAATATGTGTTGTTGTTGACTCTGCATTGTGCCAACTGCACTGCTGCCAACTCTGCATTGCGCTCCCCAGCATCTCACTACTACTAGTCTCTACAACTGTCACTCTGGAATCTGACTACATCAACTATCATTGATCCATCCTACTATTGAATATTGTGGCCTCCTGTAGCAAGGTATTTATCCATGAGGTGGACTCCTCAAGGACCCTGCCCATCTGTGGCGCTCTGGGGCTACAACACCAAATATCCCCACCTCACTCCTAGAAGTATATCAGCAAACATGGCAAAGTCTTCCTCCAACTTAGAGGATAGCCTATCAATCTCTAATGAAGCTACTTGTTGGTCCTGCTTCTCCTCCTTGTCCTTCTTCCTAAGAGGACATTGGATATTGTAGTGACCAAGCTAACCACACCTAAAGCACTTAACCTTTGATGGGTCCTTCTTCTTCCTCGACTACCCTTGTCCCTCACTGGGACCCTTCATTGCGAGGGCCACATTCTCCTCCTCCCCCACCACCTTCAATCTACTGCTGTTGCCACTGATGGAGCTCTTCAATAGAGCTCGTCTCATCTCCTCCTGCTGCAAATCGTCCCACATCCTGTCCCACCTTGGCAAGGTATCTCTAGCCAAGATGCTTTGGACGAATACTTGACATTCCTCTAAGACATTGTTGAGTGTCAATCGCACTAGCTCTATGGGTTGACATGTTACCCCAACAACTGCAAGTTGATCCTAGATCTCCTGAATCCTGGGGAGGAAGGGGTCTATGCCTTCCCCTTTCTACTTCCTGACACACCTTAGCTTCTCCTCTAGGTACATCTTTCGTTGCTCGAAAGTACCCTGATACAGTGTAGAGAGGGCATATCACATCTCTTTGGTAATATCTTTTCTAGCTATGTGTGAAACCACATGATCCAAAACTCCATCTAGGATCAAATGTTTCACCCGTGCCATCTCCTCTCTGTACTACTTCCACTGATCTGCATCCTGGGGAACTACTACCATTGCACCAATATACATTTTCAGGTCAAACTCATCTAGAAGGAAGGACATCCTTGCCTTCCAAATGACCTAATTGGAAGCCCCATCCAACCTGTCCTCATCACAAAGCCCAACAGTGGCCATTTCAACAAAATGTCGAAAACCTCCTCTTTCCTTCTATTCAGCTATTCACACTCCCTTCTGGAGTGAGAATATCTGCTCACAATGACTGTTGATTTGCAAGGAAAAATCGAACTACTTGAGACTAGAAATTCCCTTAAGAAAATTTTCCCTCTGTGTGTGCTCTTCTTCTTTCCACTTGACACTGACTTTGCGCTACCACTATGTCTAGCTAATGCTTAAAATACGCTTGATGGAGTCATTTGCAATAGTAGATCACCCCTCCAAATGGTCGAATTTGGACATCCTCAGATCTATACGATATTTTCTGAGTCAGTTTGGTTTCATCACTGTAATTTCAAGTTTTCGTGCTTGCATGGCATCGAATTTGTGCTTTTGTCAGATGATAGCGGCTTGTGGCCCAGATCGGAGGCGAGGGAGCTTGCTTTCCATGAATCTTTGGATGCAAAGCTTGGATCAACCTTCCATCGACAAGAAAGTTATGGGCTGTGAGTCAAATCTATTTGGAGAGGAGGATCTTTCAATAGATTTGGAAGTGTGTGATAGTTGAAACTTAGATCTATAAGTGAGAGACCATTTTCAAATATTTGTAAAATCCTTTGATGAGAAATTCAAGCAATCAAAACAGAGCAGTGAAATTATCGATTATGTACCTATTTTGGGCAAGGGATTTTTTCCAATTTTTTGCAAAAGTACTAGTTGGATGATCAATCCTTATTAGGGTTTGAAAGGACTTTTTGGTGTGCGATCTAAAAAGGGAGATCAATAAAAGATCGGGGCTTTCAATGGTTTTTCAAAGCTTGATCTTCATGGGTATATTTATGCAAGATGAACTAATGTTATAAGACTATGGAGTTGAACGCAATTCTTCTATCATCGTCAACCTGTGATTGTGGGGGCGCGCGGGGGGGGGGGGGGTGCGCCTGGTACTAGTAACCCTAAGGGATTTGTTTCGGTCAATTGAAAATGGCAGGGATCCACTTCATTCAAAGACATCCTCGAAGGGAAGAATGAAGCCAATATCAAAGATAAATGATCTACGGACATCTTTCTAATCCCAAGAATTCATCTGTAGATTCAATAGTTTTTGGCCAAAATCAGTGGATTTTCTCGACATGGACAGTGAATTGTGAAGTTCACCTATGGTCCAAAGGTTTTTTCATCGTAACATTGGAATCATCAAATATCAGAGAGTATGTTTTACAAGAGGGTCCATGGTTCTGGAGAAATGCGGGACTTTTTATCACCCCATAATTTCCGAAATTCGATGCTAATTCAATGGTGGTCTCCAAAATGCCAATCTAGGTAAGATTGCATAATTTTCCCTTGTTTTTGGCATAAAAAAGTAATAGAAGGAATTCATAACATGTTGGGGAGATACATCAAAATAGATACACAAAGAACCGAAGAAGCAATCTACACCTTCGCCAGAATTTGTGTAGAGGTAGACCTCAGCAAAGGACTACCTAAATGTATTCTTCTAACACAACAATTAGTGTTGGACCCAGTTTTTATATTTTGAGAATACAGATTTCAGGTGTTGCCTCTGTCTACAAAATGGATATTTACAAAACTGGTGTCCTCTTGCAAAGAGAGATTCAAGAAAGAAAAATAAACCAACTAAAAAACCCCAAGGGATGGCAATTTCCATAACAACAACCAGATGAAGAAGAGGAAGAGGACTTGCGCAATCCCATAAATAAGGAAAACCAAAACCTTCAGTAAATGGAAAAATTAATTAAGATGGGACCATGGTCTCAAGTTTGCATCAAAGTATAGCAGGAAATTCAGTCTAAGTAATGCAGACGGAGGTGGAGACAGGAGGATTCAAACACCCTTATTCATTGGAAAGTTTGAACTCAAACAAGGATAATCCGAGGAAGATAGAGGAGAACTAGCTAGTTATTCAATTGCCACTCCTGATCAAGGAGGATGGCAAAAAATAGATAAGAAGAAAGGGAGAAAAGTGTAAATAAGTATTTTCACTTAGACCCAAGTTACATTTTTGTGTCTTTGTTTTTCGTTTTTTCGTAGGCACCAGCTTTTGTCTAGTTTTTTCAGATGCTTTTGGAGATCATGAACATGTAATTTTGTTTTCTCAAATAAAATTATGATTTTTCCTTCGTCGATTAAAAAAAAAATGTCATGTAGAAGTTGGAAAGTCACCAAGAAGTCCAAGAGTCACTTGGAAGCCGAAGATTCATGAGGGAACTCAAGAGTCACATGGAAGGTGAAAAGTCACATCATTTGTTATATATAGACCCTCATAGCTCAAGCAAGTGGATTTTTAGCCTTTGCTTCTCTAGTTAGCATATGAGATGGAGATTTTTCTTTTGAGAAGAAAGTTGTGGCTTCCATGTTCCACTATTAGAACAAGTGAAATGTTTATGTAATGGTGCATCTTATTTCTTCTACATAATCATCAGAAGTTCATAGAGTTAGACATCCTTTTCTCGCATGTATCAAACTTATTGTAAGATTGTTCTTGTAATTGTTATGGTATGTGCTTGTGTTTATATATATTAAAGGAATGAACTATTTCTTTATCTTTAGTACAAACCTTATGGAAAATGTATGTCCTTTATGTTTTTCATGATCATTCTTGATTGAAAACTATTTTCCAATTAAGTATTGATTCTTTCTCTACATGTATCTTTATTAGAATAGTACTAATATTGTTCTTATAAAGGCTCAATCTATTTATATTGTTCGTGGAAGTAATTTTATGCACATTATATTTGTACATTTCACAAATCTAATGTACTTGCAAGTCTCAAAAGTGATTATGGTTTCTCTCATATGTTGTTGATTCTCACCAAGGTAAATCAAAAATTCAGCGAAATGGAAATCGTGCCATCATCTTGGATGGGACTACCCCTCCAAACGATGTAGAGTCTAATTGGGACTTTATACCAAGGAGATCTCATAGTGTTAGCAGAATTTCCAACATCGTCAACAAGCCCTTGGCTATACAAGAACCTGGCCATCTACAAATGCAACTATGTAACCTCTATCCTCCAACGCTAAAATAGAAAGTAGGTTCCTCTTCAATCCTATTACAAGAAATACGTCTGTCACGTGTAGAGAATCTCTAGACTCCAACTGAAATGATGCTTTCTCAACTCCTTTCACTGAATACTTGGCATTACCTCCAAGTTCCACCTACAATGCTGAATCCTTCTCTATCAAATCTGAGAGAGAATCTCGCGAACATGTCATGTTCCTAGAAGTACCATTCTACACCAACCAAACATCACTACTATCTGTGATAAAGTCTATAAGAGTGGAGACAAAGAAATATTCCTTTTGAAGTTCATCTATAATCTCATCAAATTTAGATTCTTTTTTCTTTTCCTTAGGTAGATGCTCGTCACCATCAACAACATTGGTTGTTGACGCATGTTGTTTTCCCTTCCTTTTCTTCTAAGGACACCAAGAAGCATAGTTACCAAATGAATGACATTTGAAGCAATTGATCTTTTTATCTTGAACTGGAGGTGGTCTTCCACCTATATTCTTATCAAAATTTCTTATTTCGTTTCCCTTCCTTGCATGGGCTGTAAGGGCTTGGGTTTCTTCATCCTAAGGTCTATGCAAGTTGTTCTTGGACAACAACCTAGACTCCTCCACAATCAATCCATAGCTGATCAAACTTGGGAAGCTTGGCTCGTGCACAAATACCATGTACAAATGGATACCATAAAGAAGGAAATCCATTAAGATTCACTACACAAGCTTTGCATCATCAATGGTATCTCTAATGGCTCTAAGTTGATCTTTCAACTGGAAGACTCTCATGAAATAAGTGGCAACTAAATCTAATCTAGACATCATGATACTATAGAGCTTATGCCTCAAGGCTAATTTCTTGTTAATTTTCTTACTCTCAAACAATCTCACTAAGGCATCATACATTTCTTTAGCAGTATTCAACTCCGCAACATGTGGAATAAAGCGGTCCTTTATGGAACCTATCAAGATCCTCTTAGCCTTCGCTTCATTCCTTATGTTTGGATTTCTCCTCGACATCTTTTGGTTCCGAGACACTTTCCTTCACATAATTATGAATATCATTTTGATCCAAGACAAGGAGTATCCTAGTCATCCAAAATCTAAAATTTGTAGCACCATCTAACCCGTCCTCTAATTTGAGATTAGGCACCATCTTGACAAGAGCACTGAAACCTATACAAGTTTTCTAAATATATGGGATTGATCAATGGTTGATATTTCAACAAATCCTTGATATCGTGTTGAAATTCTATGGTAAGCATAGTGGAATACAATTGTATGCCTAATAATTACTTCCTAATGATTTTCAAATAGTATTTTGATGCCATTGCTATCATTGAAAAATTATATTCAAAATTTCTCAATAGTAAATGTAACGGAAATAGTAAAGATCATAGAAAGATATCCATGCACAATAGACACAAAATTTTCCACCTAGAAAACTCAACCTTAGGAGAAAACCCAACAATCTTTTCTTAAGGAGAAATTATGTTTCAGCAAGGTTTACAAATCAAAAATTTGTGTAGATATTTGTGCCAATAATACAAGTCAAATACCAGTCAAACATGATCAAACAACTACAAGTCAATTTTGGTCAACCAATCAAAATATTCAGAAGTCAACACTAGTTAAACAGTATAATCAAACGACCATGCGGTCAAACTTCAATTTGCATGTGTGGTTGTTGTGTAAACCTCACATTTGCAACATTTGTTGCGGTCAAACAACAGTGAAATAGATGCAATCAACTTCAGTCAAGCAACTGCAGTCAAACTCAATTTGCTTCTCACAAGTGTGGCCTCCAAAGAGAGATAGAATGACAAAGAAGAAGATGAAAATTATTCTCCAAAACAAATTTCTCCTTCGTTGAAAATGCTTCCTCCACTAGAAAAGATCAATGAGCTTGTTATGTTGATAATTTGCCTCTCGCATGCTTCCCTATTTATATAGAGCTCTAATGTTGAGTGGAGACACGTCAAGGTGGTTTCTCATCAAAAGAAACCCTTTCACTAATGAAGCCTACATCACAACCTAACATTAGATTAGAATTGTTTACCCCTCTGTTGGGTGAAAAAACCCAATCAATAAACAATTCAAACTTGCTCTATAAAAAATTGATCATTCCATCCCGTAGCACAATGTGAGCATCATGGGTCAATCTCCCCTAAGCCAAATCAACATGGCCCCATGGGAGAAGCACTACCCCAGTGCCACTCACCCCTAACCAAATCAGCATGGCCCCATGGGTGAATGTATCATTCTCCCCTAGTCAAATCAACATGACCCCATGGGAAAAGTGTCTACATGATGTTGCAAAAACATCAACCGAGGCTCCATTAGAAGTGAAATATGCGTAATATATTTTATTTCATAGGGAGAGATAAAGCATGATGACATTGTTAAAAAAATTGAAAGCAAAAAGGATTATCAGTAGACAATTGGCAAAGGGGAAAGTAGTAAAGGCATCTGTCACTTTCATAACTCCTTCCTTGTAATATGTTATGGCTTAACTAAAGGATGTTCCTAGAAAAGTTGAAACCACATTTCTTCATGCAAACCTATCTCCATTATCTATATACGCATGGTTTCACCTTAAAGGGGACTTCCTTCTCTTTACATCCCTTAACTTTATTCACAATTTTGTAATAGCAACATCAAGAGGGATATAAAGGAATGGAGCCATTGCTCACTATGTGTTCACTAGATTGAACACCTTCACTGAGAGAGAGGGTTGTGATAAGTTATTACTTGAGCCGCATTTATTGCTATTATGATGAATGTGTCCACTATTTTTTCAGTTTATAAACATTTGTATTTACTATTTAAACCAAAAAATAATTCATTAAATGCTTCAACTATTTTTTTGGTACTTAAACATGTATATTACTATTTAAGTGAGAATTTTGTTTACAAAGCTACAGTAATGCTCTAAGCCTTTTAACTTAGTTTTAGGATCTCATATTTAACATAGTAACTAGTGCCATATGTTGTTTAAAATGGACCCTATAATGACAAAGTGAATACTATAATGACTTTGGGGATTAAGGGCACTATGACAATTCTTTCAAAAAGTACACATCAAAAAAGAAAAATAAATGTCAACAAAAAAATTTAACATTCATGGTTTACTTCATAACCTCTAAGTCAAATCACAAGACGTGGAAGACAACTTCAGATAGGGTGGACTCCCCTTTGAATACTTGCATTGTCATAGTACCTTTCTAGAAATGGAGAGCCGCCTTAGAGAATAGATTTGCTTTGACTTGAATTCCCCAAAGATATGTGTGAAGGAAATGAGTTCAAAATGGGTTTTTACCTCCAAAACTCTATTTGTAGTAGGTCCTAGAGGCATATTGGTGATCTAACGCATGTCCTTTACCCATTGCATTAACAACTTGGCCTCACCCAACATTCATAACCAATTTAAACATTTATCTACAAGTATGTTTAGAAAAATCTACAGAGCATAAAATTCTCTTCTATTGTTAGTTCCATAACCAAGACCATGTTTCAGAATAAAATAATGGTGTATGTTCAAATGAATGATAGCCCTAGCTCCACAACTACCTAGGATTACCTTGACTACCCCCCATTAAACAAGCCCCAAGTTAAAGAAAAGTCAATACCAGGGTGCTTTAAAATCCTAGCTACCTTCTAAGAAGGTTCCTCTCCATATTCTTTGTCAAACAATCTAATATTATAAGAAACCTGAGCAAGTGTCAATTCCTTTCCCTCAAAAATCATTTTGTTCCTGGCTAGCCAAAGATCCCAAATCACAAAGTAGGGAAAGGCTTTATGCGCAAAACCAACTTTGTATAAAATCTACAATGCAAAACAATCCATCAAGGAAGTTCTATCTTAAGACAATTTTGTTAACTGCCTAAAGCACCTCCTTCCACATTGATTTTGAAAAGGGAGAAGAAGCAAGAAAGTGATCAACAAATTTATTATACATTTTTTTACATGGTACACCTACTAAGGTCAATCTAATTCCTCCTCTAGCCATTATCCTAGGTAAGAATCTTATCAATAAAGATAACCAAAGGAATAAGCTTAGTTTTAGGGCATCCTCTAACTTCCAAACTAGCTTCCAACAATAGACTATCTCTACTTAAAGCTTCTTTGATCTTGGCTTTATATCCTAATTTGCAATTACTATTCCAATTGCTTTGTTTCTAGAACACTTGATCTCATCTTCTTGATCCTACAACACAATAGCATTATGCTTAAGGAGGGAAATGTACGGATTTCATTCAACAACCTAAATTCCTTACAAACTCAAATCCTCAAGTGATTTCCATACCTAAACCCATCCTCCAAGAACCTCATGAGTTGTAATATCCACTATCTTAAACAAACCTTGAAGATGAAGTTCATCTAGCAAAGGAGTAGAAAGTTTGAAGTCGCCACTACTTCCAACCCATGGTTCTTCACCCAACCTTATTTTATCCATTCTATCAATTTTCCAAGCTACCCAATTGCCTATTATGAGGAAATCCTTTACTAATTATTTCCAAACCATGGAAGCTCCATTGAAATATTTTCTCCTTTCTTCTCCAATCTTCAACAAATAAACCACTAAATTATTTAGTCTTTGTCACCTAAGCCCATAATCCTTCCATGAACGACAATCTCCATAAGCATTTTGTTGGCAACAAGATCAGAGATTTACCTATCAATGAGATTGCGGACTTTAACTTCCATATTCAAAAGGAACAAAATACACTAATGTCTAGGTGGTTATTAATACTATCACCTATAAACCACTACTTATGAAACAAAAAAATACATATCAAAAAACAGGAACAACTAACACTCATTCAAGTGCATGTGAGTTACTGTAAGGGGGAATAACCCTTCCAATTAGACTAAAATAGCGTCATCATTAAGCATGAACATCTCTCAGCAAGGATGCTTTGCTAGATTTGTATGTACCAAAATATCTTATCCAATGAGGAAAAACATATATTTAACAATTGTGTATCTATTGCAATATTCTACAACAAACATATCGATGTGGATTTATCTCTTCACTATTAATGGAGATTTCTCCGAGTCGCTATATCATGCCCATCATTGTCATTGGCTTCCAATTAGTGATATCTTCACACATTTGATATTTTATAGTTTTCTTAAACATTTTTCAAATTATACATCTTCTAAAGCAATCATAAAATCCTCACTTTTTTCCATGAAATTATCACACATTAGCATCCCAACAATTAGATCATGTGCAAAGCAATGCACACCTATAGAGGAGTCATAAACTCACCTTCCCTTTGTATCTCTAAATGTGGCAAGGAAAACATATATGGCTTTCCCTTGGGTTAAGAGTAAGCACATGCGGTGTTAACATCATTTATCAATGACCTCAATTTTTTCCAAGCAATTTAAGAGGTGGCAAGATGTGTACACTCTACAATGAAATGGTTAAGTAGTGAAGACCACAAGCACACTATGGCCCTTGATTATCATCTTTAGTTGCATCCAATACTACTCCAAAGGAGTAAGGCCCTTCCATAAGGACTTCCATGTTACTTAAGTTTAGATCTTATTCCATCTAAACTAAATATGCCTCAATGTTACTTTCATCATCACCTTCTTCATTGTCCATGGCATGGATGCTAAAGGAGAGTTGATCCTCACTTTTCAAGTCTTTAACTTCAAAACCATCTATATGTAAGTAGTGGAGAGGTGACCAAGAATGACGAGGCGTGACAAAATCACAATTGAGAAATGGCAAATAGAATGCAAAAAGAAAGAGGTAAAATAGACTAAAATTTTGATTTGCATCAGTATGAGACGAAGAAAATGACCATAAAGAAAACATAAAGGATATATCCCATTCTCCAATCAATACAATAATTAGGTGGGATGCATTCAAGGAAAATGGAAAAATCAAGGGTTTGCTTTTACTACTACTAAAAAATAGGGTTTGTTTTGACTACTATTAAAAAATAGAGTTATGTTATATTCTATTGCATAATTCTAAGAATCATAATGATAATATCTTGATTTTGATTAAGTTTGACTATACCGCAATTATTATTCATTCATGATGGAGAGGGTACATAAATGTACTAAGCAACTTTTTTTTTAATTCGTTGAATGTAATTGATTTGGCGCCGCCAAGGGGTGACTCAACATTCGAATCGATTCGAATCGATTCGATGGACGATTCAACATCCGACTACACATTAAACCAATTGGTTCGATATGGAACAAGTCAAACCAAGCAATTCCATGCCAAACCGATCACCTACATGATTGTGCAAATCTTTTTTAAGAAAAGTGCAAAGAAAAAGCAACAATATACTTACCGACATATAGGGTATAACTATAAGGAAGACATGAAGGGAGGATTGATGTCATATTCTATTACATCCTTTTAAGAATCATAATGATAAGTATCTTGATTTTGCTTACAAGTCTAACTATCCCGCATCTTTTATTCATAATGTAAAGGGTACATAAATGTATTAGGGAATTTGTTAAAAATTGGTCGAATCAAATTTAATGTTTCTAATGTGATCAATTTGGGGCCCATAAGGGGCTAACTCAACATTACAGTTAGTTCGATGGACAATTCAACATCCCACTACATATTGAACCAAGCAATTAGAAATGAAATTAGTCAAACCGAATAATTCCATGCCAAACCAATCACCCGCATAACAAGGCAAATCCTTTTAAGAAAACTACCAAGAAAAAACAACAAAATACAACCACCCCACACCCTCCCCCTAAATCTGGAATCACAAATACCCTAAAACATCATTCTATAAGGAGCCCCCATCTATTTTGTGTCACACTTGTCTCTGTGAACATTTGTGTGTTGTAGGATCTTGCGAAGCTACACTCAATTCAAAGTTAGCTTAGAGTTGTTTAGCATGAGTTTGATGATTGATCATTGACATGTAGTAGGTTGTCATTAATGGCTTTATGGATATAGGGTACATTTAAAGCCTTTTTGTTTATATATTTTAATTTGAACATGTATCACACTCAATATCATTTTCCTATATCCAACGTTATATGGTATCTATATGAGCAAAGTTAACAACTATGGTCTCTAATGGTTTTCATACATTTATTTTTTAGTAAATTAGTTCAAAGAGTTATTAATGGATTTCACAAAGATTTCAACAATCAATTCAAAGTCCAATTCCAACTTCCACAATATCAGTATCAAGTTCATTACACCATCATCTTCGTTCTTTATGATGCGCATCCACGCAATAATTTTCAAATGTTACTCATAATTACCATCTCCATCAACCTCCCTAATAGCCATAGCACACTTCTTAGCCATGTTATTGTTGTCACTTTCTATCACTAGCAATATGGTGAAGTCAACAATGATTTGTGTATAGTTGTATTTTCCCACATTAGTTAGTTGATGGACATCCTACTTTCCTAAGTTCTACAACTCCTCCCAACAAGGTGTCACAATATCTACCCTCCAATTTCTTTGCACACAACCAACAAATTCTCAACAAAAGTGGTTGAAACTTACATTTTGGAAAGCGTGTCTAAATTTTAAATTTCTTAAAAGAGTTTATCCCTCTAGGTTAACCAACAATTCCTCAACAAATCTGGTTAAAACTTACATTTTGGAAAAGCCTCATGTTTTAAATTTCTTGTAAAAGTTGATTTCACTTTGTTTATGATGGTTATTGGGAAAAGTTGGGCAACTTTAAAGCCATCTTTCAATAAACTTTCACAATAATTGCTTGAATCCCTGATAAGCAATTTTATATACCTTCCCTAACCAAGATTTCAGATTTATTACCTTTAATTCCCATATTGTGAACAAAGATGTACCTAAGGGGTCCCCTCACCATTTTTAATTATGATCCCCACAAAACGCCTCATGCCCTATTGAAATAGATTTTCAAATAAAAGACATTGGGGGTATCCAACCACTTTCAATCATTTGCTAGTTTAATGGGGCAAATTGACTTCAAGTTTTTTATTGATATTCCCAATAAGTTTGATCCTTTATACAATATTTAACAATCTTTCACTCCAAGCAACATATGGCAACTCAAAGCTCTTTGCATGTCTTCTTATTTGCATACTAACCATATATCCAAAAAAGATATGACAATCTCAAACCTCTCTTTCTTGAGAGTGATTCTTCTTCGATTATAAGATCCTTTCCTTCCTCATCTATCAATTCTTGGCTATCTCAACTTTCCTACACATAGTGTTCAACTGTAACGTAGTTGAAAGGAGAATTGCAACACTCTTTCATAGAATTGAGGAGCCAATGTGCTTATTAAGGATTGAGAAAAACTAATTTAATTATAACAAATAAATATTACCTTTTTCAACTCTTCATCTTCAACTATAAAATAGTGCAATAATATCCCATGCTGATGATTAAAACTTATGAATGTTAAAGTTTTTATATAATTCCACTAAAAGTGGTAGAGATAACTATTTGAATACCATGTTACTCATCTACATGAGTTTGAACAATCATAAGATCGCATAACTATAACATTAAAGTAATAATAACAATCTAATTTTAAGGTTAAAGACAAGCTAGATGTAAAGTAATGTACTAAACCTCCCTGTAACTTTGCTGCATCTTCCTACTTGATCATGAGATTTACCACCGACAACAAAAAGATCGACGGCTCAACCTCACCACCGCTCCATACTCTCTCACAAGCCCAAAACCGATTTGATGACACAAATAAATAGTCGAAGGTGGCCATCTAGTGAATTACATGCAAATGCATGTTAGAGGACGAGAAACACCCCCTATTCATAAATGCCCATTGCATCCCAAGGTGGGAAGCTCAGCCACCAAAGATCCCTCATAATCACCATTAACACCCCAATGAGGAATCATGTAATATAATTTCATATCAAGTTTAAAATGAAAACAATTATAAGTAAAAAAAAATGTGAGTAAAATATTTCAATAGATGATTTAAATAAAGTATTTGAAGATCTATATCTAATATATAGCGATTTTCAAATACTTCGTTTAAAAAATCATCTATTGAAATATTTTTTAAAAATATATGGTTCAAATATTTTACTCACATTTTAAAAACTATATTTAAAAAAAATATATTTCAATATTGTATATAATAAAATAGTCGATGTCCAAAAATTTATAAAAAAAACAGTAATTGAAAGTTGCAAACAAAAAAAATTAGACAAAAAAATAAAAATAAAAATACTTCTCAATCATAATAAGAGGGATTTCTGTAATTCAATCAATTCTTCATAAAAAAATTCAATGTAACATTTAAAACTATTTATAAGAATAATAAAAAAATCCAATGTATATTAGTAATAAAAATAGATAGAATGTATATATTGTTTAAAGAAATTTATGCATATAAATTGCAAAAAACAAGTTTTTAGGGTTAAAATGTTTGAAGTAGTCTTTTTCTAGATCTTTTTATTTTTTGTTACTTTTCCCACAAAAAATTGGACTTGCAAATTAAAATTATGTACCCTATAGAATTCAAAAATGTTTAAAATATACCCATTCTATATAAAGAGACAGATTGATTTTTGCACTCTAAATCCATGCTTAAGATAGATATGTACTGGTTGACTAGTCCAATTAGTCACCCCACCTCGTTTTGTGGGTTTTCATTTCGATTGCTACCATATGGGGCAAGTTCCCAAGTTGGTTCTGTTCAATTTGGTCACTCGATTTTCCATTTCCCTGTCTATAGATGGAATTTCATATTGATTTGGTGATGTTCCACACCCTGATCTTTTATCAATGTTTTTTTCTTAAATTCCACTTTTTAAAACCATCTGAGGTGGAGTTTAACTCGTTGGACAATAACATATCCATGCACGTGACCGGCCTTGCATGTAAAAAGAATCTGCTCAGTCTATTGTCTAAATGAGTTTTCCTCTTCGTCGTCCCCAAGAATGGGTTCCTGGAGGGTAGGGCTTTGGAAGATTCTATATAAATCTCCAGTGTGTTTCAGAGGTATCCTTGCAAAATCGCTTCATTCCAAAAGTCTTCCAATCTCTGATGGATACACTGTTATAGATCGTAGCTTTATGTTACACATTTATACTGTTAAAATTCTGAGCTGTATAGGATCGTATTGTGTCCAGCAAGGAGGCCAGGCATGCATCGCACCTGAGTCATAAGTGCCCCAGTGGCTCTACAGTAGAAAGATGTAGACAAGGCACGTTCCAAAATTCCTCTTTATTATTGTGACCCGTGTTAGAAAAATTAAAAGGATAAAAGGTCATGCCTCATCTGACTTCAAATAAGCAACATCAATGAAAACAAAAATCAATTGTACATTATAATATTTCCGTATTCAAAAGGAGAGCCCAAACAAAGATAATCAAATCATCAATTAAGAATTATATTGAACGGGAAAACAAAACTAGATAAACAACTTGAAAATTAAGAAATATGGGACATCAGTTGACCAACTGGATTTCATGGCTTTGGGGTTTTATAGAAATGTTATTCTAACTTCAATAGACTAAAATAGAAAGCCTCATCATTAGAATAAACAGCGCAGAGAACGATATAACAATATGCATCCTTTCATGTTGAACAAAGAAGTCCTTTTCATGGCTACACCAGAGCTTCGATAAAAATGGATACATGAGAAAATAACTCGGTGCAAATATTTCACGAGCATCAGCTTAACGCAAAATATTAAAATACACAATCCTTGTATGATTAACAAAAGGTCCATATTATACTTTGTAGGAAAAATGAAGGCCAAGTCAATGGCAGGCTTCGATATATTTGCAGCTATCGTTGACAATAGGTTAAGATCAACAATTTCACAACTGGTTAAGAATGTCCAGCCACGGATCCTTGACATGTCGGAGCACAATTGCTCCGAAATTTAGGGATATATATTAATTTGCATTTTAGAGCTGTTCTAAAAAAGCATCTCCTCTGTTCCAGTACTAACTGGTCATTAGAGCTGCTTTACAACCAGTCGTCTTTTTTATCCTTCCACTCTTGTAATTTTGTTCTTAAGAGATTTGCTTTAATTCTTAAGAGGGGATTTTAAAAACTATTATCAACAACAGCAATCAAGTAGTTTGCTTGACAATCCTAGGTATCACGCATCACCCTTAGAATGACGCGGACAAGATTAATCTGTTTCCAGCACAATTACTGAACTGGTATTTACAGTCCACGAATGGTAATAATGACTGGGCACACCACAAGAACAATGGTTTTTTAAGCAAAAGATCAGTATTATTTGATCTCTCTAATTCTAGGCCAGGAAATTTGCACTTTTTAGTCATACAGCCCTTCCTGCTCCCAAACATCTACAAGAAATTCAACCATTTCCTGCGACAGAACACACTAAGTCAAGCAGCAAGCCAAAATGAAAATACTGACTAACATGCAATTTCCAAAATTGCATTTTCACAAAAGATTTTGGCATACACAATTATCATGGTCATTAAAATAAAATGATTCTCCAAGCAGACTTACAGGAAGAGGGATAAGTTGAGGAAACGGCCTATTGGTTCCAAGCAAGCTCTCATAAGTTGTATTCCAACTTACACATGCATTAGAAAGAACATTAAGATGGAACGACAAACGACAAACGACATTTAAAATTTTTCTAAAAAGACATACTAATGCCACATTTAAAATGTGAAACAACTCCACAAACATGAACCATAAAAAGATACCTTAAAACAGGTTCACGCAACTGCCTAGCCTGATTCCGAGGTCGATCTCCAACCCATTGTTGCCGCATTTCATTCCACATAATAAGAGCTGTAAAATCATGAATCTGATAGATCAATTTAACATGATAACAACATATGGAAAAATATGTGCATCGTGTTCTTTGTTGTTTCAATAAAATACACCAAAATGTACTCTAGATATATCTTTTTCACCCTGTGAAGACTAGCGTGGCCTGTGCCCACGGCACAGTCATTCAAATTCAAAATTCACCTTAATGCTTTCCTCAGAAAACTACTATTTTCAGAATAAAGGCCCTTTTATAGAGTGTTCCATCTGAATGTCTCTAGATATATTTTTTTCACCTTGTGAAGACTAGCGTGGCCTATGCCCTTGCACGGCAATCTATTCAAATTCAAAATTCACCTTAATGCTTTCCTCAGAAAACTACTATTTTCAGAATAAAGGCCTTTTTATAGAGTGTTCCATCTGAATGTGTCCTCGAAAGTCGAGGAAGTTCCCTACACACCCTGGACAGGGGAGGACTTCACTGGGAACGTCTCCTACTGTCCGCTCTATGCCCCCAGTACTTGAGGACTTCACTGGGGGCATCCCCTGCAACAATGGGGCACCTCTACGATGCCTGGAGTCCACGCAAAATCTCAGAGAAACATCAATCTTTTTTCATTTCTTGGCATAAAGTATGGCATCAGCCTAGCCATGAAAATAATTATTTTTGAAGAAAACCCAAAATTAGTAATAGACAACCTAAAAGTTCATCATAGAAAAAGGAAAGTCATAAATCATGGTGAAGGTACTCCGTTTGAGCTTTCAAAGAATGCATATTTGTTCACATAAAAGGCAGGAGAAGCTAGTTCCACTGGTTGGAATTGCCAACAATTACAGGCAAGACAATGCTCTCAAACAGAGCATCCAAAAGTGCCTGGATCATCTCATTACTTACGTGGAAAAGCATGATAGCCAGGTCTGCATGGTAGAGCAACCACCTGGGTTCCTATGAGAACAAAAAAATTCCCTCAGGAGTGTAGACTCCTGACAAATCTTGCAGTCCAGATAGCCTTAATTTATGATCTCTAATTTCCTGGAGTTGGATGCAATGTGGGTAGTAGTCTGGGCTTGAAAGATTTTATGCTAAATCACATGACACAACATAGAATATGGACAGAGAAATATCAGTATCCAAAACAGGACATGTTGAACCTGGACACAGCATATTGGGAGCACATAAAGAACTTACAAATTACAAATACAAAGATGTGAAATATAGACATAAAGATCCAGATTTTTTAGAAACTAGAACATTTACAAAATACTTGGAATACCTTAAAATCTCAATTTTATCCTTCACCTGCCCAATGAGAGACATTGAGAGCTCTTTTCTACAGCCAAAAGTGAGAAATATCAATGACAAACCATTTTTCAGATCAGACACACTGGACACATCCAAGGCACATGTCGGACATGTGTCCTACTTTGGAACATGTGTTGAACAGGAGGCCTAATGTGTGTGTCTGATATACATGGGATACAGGCACAGGCTCCCAGTTGGACGTGTCCTCTTTCTTAGCTTTTATGTTTACTGCTTCCGGGTTTATGTTTGCTCTGTCTTTAGTCTAGTGTATGTTAAATGGGCAAAGTGTTTGGAATCTTCATAAACACAAGTTTGTACAATGCTGTAAAGCTTATTGATGTACTGGAGATTCTCAGAAATGGAAGCCTTCTATATTAATAACAAAAATTAAACTTTCAACATCTTTTCTTACCAATAATCATGGTAATTGGGGAGAGAAAGAGAGAGAGAGAGAGATCATTTACACGAAGGGGGCTTTATCTGAGAGATTGATCTAACATTTGAACATTCAAAATTAAAATTCATTAGGACTTTCATTTTCACCACAACGCTGAAAAGAGGTAGAAACCTCAAAGCACTACTTCACAAACTTTTCCCTTCACCTAGACATGACTGGATTTGGTATTCCTCATTTTATGAAACAAGAAATTAATCACCATAAAAAAAACGAAAATAACAAATAACAAAAAAAAAAAGTGAATAGATGTCTATGGGTCTCCCTATCATTACTGTTTTGGAATGGCTTACCTATATGAGCAGCTGTGAAATTAATATTGATTTCACTAGTTTATTACTTACGATGACAAAGAAAAAAAAAACATTAAATTGAGAATTTTTACCATGATTAACAAATTCAGTGTTATTTGCATTTGTGTTGGCTGCCCGGGAATCAGAATTTTGGTTGGATGCACTTATTGATGACACACTTCTCTGTGACTGCACTGTACTATTGTCCATCTCATTTGTACTGGAACTCCAGAAGTCTTCAGAGAAGCTAGGTCCCTTCAAGCTTCGTCCCTGAACTTTCAACCGCTTTGAGGGCTCATCCACAGCAATGATCGGAGTTGGTTTTGAACATCCTCCAAGACAACCACTGTTCTGTTGCAAAGGAGGTTTTATAAAGTACCGATAAATAAGAAGAACATTTATAGAAGCATATGACAAGTAATGCATACCTTTAAGTGAAAAGTGAAAATTTTAGTGACAACAGCAAAATAGTAGGTATGGAGATGCTTCATTTTGGTAGTAACTGTTATAGTTATACAAAGTGGTGATATGCAATGCTGTAATGTAATTCTACTTGTATCTTAGTAATGATGAAAAAATACTGAACAAAAATAAAGAAAGTGATAAGTACACACAGATTAGTAAAATTATTATATTTCAGTAAATACTTCGACATGAATATCTGGGAGATGTGGAAAATTACAATAAACACATTCTTTGTATGAATACAGGATAGAATAATTTTCCAAAGAGAATATTGGATGCATTCAAGCCCCAGACACACTTGCTATAGATCTTATACTTATCAGTCACAGCTATAATCTCATATGAATCCAGTGCATCCAAGTAACATTTGGGCTAACAGAATAACCATAATGGAAGAACTACTCGAGTCTCAGAATAGCATGCATTAAGTGTTGGAAACATTTTTAAACTGAACCACGTAGCTATTACCTTTTTTCCTTATTGCTTTTTCATTTGTTTTAAATTTATCTCATAACGCCCAGAGAAAAAATTTATTATATTTTTAAACTGAACCACATAGCTATTACCTTTTTTCCTTACTGTTTTTTCATTTGTTTTAAGTTTATCTCGTAAAGCCTAGGGAAAAAAATTATTATATTCTTCTCAACTAAACGAATAATAGAAGTTTGGAAGTTTAGTAAGACCAACACCATTTAAACATAGGGTCCACCAGGTTATCCATAACTGATCCACGGAATATCCACCAAATATTTTAGTAATAGTCAGGTTAGAGGGTTGAGATTTATCTCAAAGTTAACTATGCCATTTTTGCTTTTCAATTTAATTAGAAAAAAATTATAAAATGCATACATGATAATATTATGTAATTTCAAAAACACCACATAATAATAATGCTCAAAAAATCTTTCTTCCCATTCCTTATAAGTCAGTTTCCCTTCACACCAAAGCTCACAACAGAACACACAAAAAGTCCTTCAATTGTCACATAAAGCCCTACATATCACTGAATTCAAAGAATAATTACTTGTTAAACAAAATACAAATTAAATTTGACAAAATGTGTTCTGAAATATTTATATCATGTATCAATTGTAATGATCGCATACTCCTCTAGCCCTTCAGTGACAAACTTTGTATATAACATCCTGTAGACTTTATCAGTGACAAAATTGGTAGATGCCATACTCATCTAGCCTTAATCACTAACAAACCATGTATATGCCATACTCCTCTAGTGTTTCTCAGTGACAAACTATGTAAAATTGTGAATCGATATCTACAGTGACAAACTGGGTATGTAACATCCTGTAGATTTTATCAATGACAAAATTGGTAGATGCCATACTCATCTAGCCTTAATCACAAATGACAAACTAAGTAAAATTGTGAATCGATATCGAATTCAATCGCTAGATATGTAAACCACATCATCTTGATTCTTTGCAAGGGTCAAACTATAACAGCCTATAGCCTTTTCATTTTGCATAAAGTTTGTCAAATCCCAATTCCAATTGTATTAACCAACACATGCCAAGCCTGCCCAAAACTGAGACATCCAAGAATTCAGATCTTCAACAAGCTGCTTTCAGTAGTTTTTCTATTCTTTTTAAAACACTTAAATTGATAACCCGGATCAAATTCAAGCAATAACTGATGCACTGTTAGCAACATCTCATTCGTAATATAGTGTGGACAAAAGCAGTATCCTCTCATTCAATAGCAACATAACCAGGATATTTGTTCGTCCGGAAATGCATTCACTTCTTTGGCAAACAACTTGTATTGCACAGAATCTATTGAACATGTTCCGCAGGACCAATTATTTTAGAGGCTTTCAATTAGGCAAGCATCCAATCAAAGAAGACAGCAGCTTCCCCAAAACAATCATGGAAATTTTTCATAACAATTTAGTAATTTACACTCCCATCCATCAAGATTGAATGTTCAATAAAAATTCTAAAGATATTACAAAATTCTCTAAAATTCTTGAACAAATGAAGAACAGAATAGTAGACCAATACAAACATTGATAAAAATGTATTGAATAGATAATCGATGGAAGTGACAAACTCCAGCGGAAATAGCCAATGCCAATAATTCTCTACCCAATATAGTAACCTATACAAGAAACATATACAATCAACTTAAGGTTGGAAACATTGAGCAACCAAGGGAGTTAAGAACTTTAGCCCCAGCCATAGATATATACAACTATAAATGGGCAGGTTTAGAAAACATAACTACTTTTGATCTCCTGTCCTACATAATATATAAGCCCCACACTTTTGGTGTCCATTACGCATAGAATAGGAACAACAAATGGGTAATGCTTCCTAAAGGTAGATTTGAAATTCAAGTTATAACTAGTAGTGGAAAATAACCAATTTGATCGTAACCTTTGGCGTACGAATAGGGGAAAGCCTCTAATGATGACACAAATCCCCTGAAGGAAACAGTTCCAAATGGAAATGAACGATTAGGGGAAAGCCTCTAATGATGAAACAAATCCCCTGTAGGAAACAGTTCCAAATGATAATTTTATTTCCATAGAGAAAAGTTTCGCGCGTGGAAAATAGAACAGAATTGCCATGGAAACATTTCCCAAATGCCGCCTCTAAAAAATTCTAGGAGACGTTTCGCTGCAGATTCAAGTACAGCAACGTTGTTTCTATAATGTATAAACACTTAATCCATTTACGTCTGGCGAGGGTAGGTCCTATGACATTATATAAAATAGAAATTTCAAATAAATATTAAAACAATGAAAACCCAAATGCCTAAACAATGACGCTCTAATAAAAGCTCATGTGTATCCATCTAATATAAGTTTCTAAGAACCCTCCATGATAACCATGCATAACTATGCAATTGACCACGTCTCACCAAAATTTAAGAAAGCTTTCTGAAACCCATATGCATTTCCACATTCCGTCTAACACAGTTTCTAGCCAAACTTCGGCAAACAAAGAAATGGCAGAAAACTAAGAGGGTACTCAACAACAACCTCAAGAGAGTGGACTAATTATGCCAAGTGAAAACCAAACCGGGCATCTTCCATCCTGATATGAGGAGCTTTTTCCCAGAGAGTTGGGATAGAAACCGTGAAAGCAAAGTCTGTAGTAATGCAATCCCAGACATTTGTTAATCCATGGCTTACATCTACAGAAATACCGTCTTTTATAACAAACCTTCAATTCTAAGATAAGAAATACGCAAACCCTCAATTTTGCATAACGGGTTTTCTTGATACCAAACGCCCATTTTTTCATTCAATGGTTGACAAGCAACAACTGTATCACGCCAGAACTTTGATTTGACAGGAAACTTAAGTTATCCAATCCAAACCCTTGTTGTTTACAAAGGTTCACCGAGAAACTTACAACAGACTAGACAAGGGCTCTGAGAGCAAAATATTAAGGAACAGAATATCGAACCTATCAACAATTAAAATAAGCTTTAAAAATTACAGAAAAAAACACCACACAAAGAAAACACGTAAACAAATGTACCCCAGGGTTTCGAACACGCACCCCATGCATGCGATAATATGCCGAAACCAAGCTCTCATAACCTTGGGAATCAGCATTTATTGAATACTTGAGTCACCACAACCCCAGTCTTGATCATTAAGCCTGCAAATCCATAATCCGACGCAGAAACCTTTGAAGGATGCAGAAATTACTGTCCGCAATATTTCTCCATAGAGTTTCAAAATAGGGCCTCAAACTCTGACAGGTCGCTCAAAATCGCTATCGGGGGTCCGCTAAATAAGGGAAGATATAACGATGATGACCAGCTTGGGATATTTTTCTATGCCGAGCTCAAGAAATTTGTGCGGGAGCAACACTGTGGCACTGTCGATGCCCTAACTTTAACAGACATAACTGATGAAGGGATGTGCTAAAATGAATTTAAATCCGAAAATAATCGTAAGAATAATAGAATGGGGAGGCGAGATAAGGAATAGAATTCATGTGTGGACCCCATTGCTAAAGCTGGTTACGCAGGGTAGTTAGAAAGCGATTTCAACGGAGACTCTTCGCCGAATGATGTCAGAGTCGGGTTGGCCGGGCGATTTAGCAGGAATCTCGGCTTCAATTATTGTGTTCCATACGTTTAACTATATTTTCACTGTTACGGAATATTTTGAACTTACTTCATTAGCCTAATTGTAAAATTTATGATATATTTTTCCAATTATATTCTTACCTTTCCTTTACGTAAGAGATATATAAAAAAATTTGGTGAGAATGTTTGAAATTTTTATTAATTTTTTAAAATATTATTATTTTAATAATATATAGAATAAATGTTTTTGGTTAAATATAAATAATTCTTTTTAAATAGTTGGGAGGAATAATTGCTATTTTATTTTTTGAATTCAATTCTCATAAGTGATATGATGAATTTTGTTGTAATGATTTTAACAATTCTTATAAGTGATATGATGAATTTTGTTGTAATGGTTTTGAATGTTAAGTGGAATGGTAAATTTGTTTCTAAAATATTAGTTTAGTCATATAAATTAAATGGTTGGTAAAAGTTAATTCAAGCATTAAAACACTTACCACATGATACATATGATATTGCCAAGATTAAAAATAGTAATAATAAATAACTAAATTATTACTTTACTTTAAATTACTATTATTAATTATACCCTCATGGGGGTGGGTGAGCATGAGGTACTACGCCTAGCTCCAAGTGAATTCATTTGATATGACACACACCCATAGGCGAAGAGGAAGCCTCACCAAGTGGCGTTGTCAACTCTGAAACATCGAGAAGGTGAAAGGCCTCTTTATTTTTTGTCATTTTGAAGTGTTCTGCTGCATTTGGTTCCTTAGCATGGGCGGTTGGGAGAGCAATTTTACAAAAGTTGAGTGTGCATAGTCTCTTCAGTTGTGCATGCTTGTTGTTTTGAGAAGATTTGCTTCAAAGGAAGTTGGCTACGGGTGTTGCATTTATTGTGTAGGGTTTATTGGGACACCTATAAGGGCGGTGTGGGATTCTAGAGAATTGACTTGGGAATTTGCTGAGTGAGCGGTTGTCACATCGACTGTTGCTTGCATGGTGGCAGGGTGAGTGACAGAATTCGGCCCTGAGCATTGCTTTTGTGACTCTGGAGAAAATTTGGTAAGTGGTGATTTGCCCTCCTGCCAGAATTGCCCTTGGAGTTATGTTTTCCGTCAATGTTCAGCCTCTCTGGTTGGTTTCCCTTCTTGGGAGGGTGATGCCTTCAGGCTTAACATCACTTTGGGGACCTGTGGCAGCCAAATTGGGAGGCCCTATTGTTTTGTTGGTCTGCTTTTGGGTGATTGTGTCAATTTAAGTCATAATTGGTGGGTTGGAAATGGTCATGGGCATTGTACATGGTGGGTGGTTAAGCTCTCTCTCGAGTGTTGGAATAGTTGGAAGAGTGACCACAGTTTGGGAGATCCTTGTTTTATGACTACCTAATGCAAAGACTATGTGGCAATTATGAACCATTAGAGGGGTCAAGCCTGATGTGGAGTTGGCCTTCGAGGTCTGCCTAGGGAGCGAGTCGACCAGGGGGCAAGGAAGGATGATGTAGAGGGGCGTGCAAATGTAGAGGGCGAGGTTGTCCACGATCGTGCTCAGTCTCCAAGTCATGTGGTGCAATCACCTTCTCTTACCTCAATTGTCGACCAAGTGCATGATATCATTGCCAATCTCGATGGCATTCACTAGCAGAGGCATGAAGACCGAAAAGAGACTATTGCTTATATAAATAATGTCTAATTCAACCAAGGGAAAATTTTGGATCATCTTGCCTCTGTGCATTAAACCAGTGAGTGACTCAATAAGATTGAAGCGTGGTTGGCTCACATCAACTTCCATGTGCATGAAGGTCATGACCAAATTGTGGGCCAAGGTGTTGCTTATGCACCAAATCCCCCTCTATAAATGCTTTATGTTGGTTGTTTTTTGGTTTTGCTCGTGTTTTGGGCTATATGATTTTTTTGCCTTTGGAGTTCATGTAAAAAATGACAATATCTTCTATGTTTTTGCACTACTCTCCTCACTAACAAATTTCGCCGGAGTGAAGCCAAGAAAGTAGAGACGATCTGGACTATGAGATGTATATTTTTGATGAATTAATGAAAGTTCTATTTTATATAGGAGTTGTATTTAGTGTGACTTTTTGGACTTTCTAGTGCCGGAATCCGGTGGAAAAATTTGAGGTGAAATCTTGATTTGTGTTATTTAAACTAGTTTTTTTACTATATATATGGATTCAACACCCTGAAAACCCCCTAGGGCACTTCGATTGTGCAAGGATTACCCATCAAGTTTGTGATTTCAATAAATTCCTGTCAAATTTTAAAGGAATTAGACTAGAAAACCCACCTAGAAAAACTTCCAAAAACTCGCACTAAAGACATCTCCTATATGTATTTCTTCTGTTGATAGAAATTAATAGATCAAATTCTAAGAGCTAAAGAGCTAAGAGTTGTCCCTTCTTGTCTGAGAGTTTGTCTTATAGAATGAGTTAGTGTGATGTTTTTATGATTACATTATATATAGATAAAGGAGTTGTCTTTAGTGCGACTTTTTGGACTTTCCTGTGCCAAAATCCGATAGAATAATTTGAGGTGAGATCTTGATTTGTGTTATTTAAACTGGTTTTTTTTATTGTATATATGGATTCAACACCCTGAAAAACCCCTGGGCACTTGGATTGTGCAAGGGTTACCCATCAAACTTGTGATTTCAATAAATTCCTGCAGATTTTAAAGAAATTAGACTGGAAAAAACTACCGGAAAAGCTTCCAAAAAATCTCACTAAAGACGGCTCTGATATGTAAGGAATTAATATATGAATGAATTATAATAAAAAATTAACATATGAATTACACATATATACATTTAAAAAAACATGTAACAAGATTTTTAACCATAGAAATTTTTGTTGCAATAAGATGGGCCAATACCATAGTTTATCAATACCACATACCAAAAAAACTATAACTTATTTCACAATTAAAATACTATTTATATACATTTCAACCTTTATAGTAACTACTAATAAAAATATTAGAGGTTAAATCCTCATCCACTTCTTAATAAAATAAAATTATGAATATCTTATTGCAAAATAAAAACTAAACTTATTTTGAATTAATTAATTAAAATTCAATTTTTTTTTTAATTAGTAAATTATGAAGACTTATATATTTCTCATATAAAATGTCAATTCATTATTTATATACATTTCAACCTTTATAGTAACTACTAATAAAAATATTAGAAGTTAAATTTTTTATCATCCACTTATTAATAAATTAAATTTTAAATATCTTATTGCAAAATAAACACTTCTACGATTATAAAAATAAAAACTAAACTTATTTTGAATTAATTAATTAAAATTCAACTTTATTTCTTGTTGTGCGGAGCGATCTCCCTGATGAGCGCTTGTGCCAGCGTTGGATCAGGCCTCAGACCCGCTGTGCCCAGCCATGCCGCCCTTTGGGGGCCCGGATCCATTGGACCCTCCCCTGCCCCCTCCCCCGAAGGTGATTGCTTTCAAAGCAATGATCACCTCTAGCTGCAAGCGTCCGCCCTCAGCCAATCAACAGAAGTTCGTCAAGAAGATGGAATCCATCCCCACGGTAGCCCTTCCCGAAGAAGAAACCTGCAAAGCAACTCTGAATCTTGTTGAGAGAGGTCTCATAGGCCAGTTCACAGGCCTCTGCCCTCTCCCAAGTCGGTAGAGGACTGAACACAAAGGAATTGGAAGTCGTTAATCAAAGAAGGAATAAAAAGCTACTTCGTAGGCAAAGGTTTTTTCATCTTCATATTTGAAAGTGCAGAGGATAGAAGCTTAATCTTCAGAAACGGACCTTATTTTATGGGCCCCCAAGGTCTATACCTCAACAAATGGTCGCTAGATTTTGATCCAGCTTAGGATGTCCCATCTTTTGTACCAGTGTGGGTGCGACTTCCCCATCTCCCCCTCCACTGCTAGAATCAGAAGTCTATTTAGATCATCGGCAACGGATTAGGAAAATACATAGATCAGGCTGTAAGAAAAGATCAATATTCATGTGGACGCATCTATGTCGAAGTTGACCTAGAGGAGGGTTTGCCGGAAGCCATAAAATTTACAGTCGTAGGATGTCGCATGTCCAAGAGTTGGATTATGAACAACTTCCATTTAAATGCAGACACTGCCATGGCTACGGGCACTTCGCCAAACATTGCAAGAAAAAGGCGAAAGAACAACCAGACAAACAGAACGACGAGCAATGGACTCAAATACAAAAAACCACTAGTCATAAAAAAGGCAACGGGAAAGGCACTCTGAAAGAGACACCAAGTAGCTCCAACCCCACCCAAGAAAAGAACTCAAATGACAAAGAAAATAGCTAGAGCAAGCCAACCACAATAGCCCCGGAAAATTTGGATCAAACTGATCCTCCTATCACTAACAAAGAAGATGAAGAAATGGCTCACCTGGAATCCTCCCAAGGAAGCCCTTCCAATCCCTCATATGTAGATGTAGCAAGGAAAAAACCAGCTGATAACTTCGACTCCTCGGAGGAGGAAACCTACGAGCAGGCCACAAGAAAAGTTGGCAGGAAATCCCATAGAGAAGCAAGGGAAGAGGAGGCGGAAAGGATCAAAACCTAAGGAAGCCAGCCCACAATAGAGATGTCTATCGGGAGAAACTCTAGGAACAGCCCCCCTAAGGGAGGCTCCCACCCCACCCCTGGTAAATAATGCGCCTCGTCTCTTGGAACTGTAGAGGTCTGGGTAACCCCTCGAAAGCAGAAGCGGTCAAGGATCTTCTCAAAATAGAACCCTCGGACATTCTAATGCTCCAGGAGACTAAGATAGAGGGGAAAGCCCTCCTAGACATCAGCAAGAAGAAATGGAAGAAAAACACAAGAATAGCAGTCAGCTCAAGAGGCTCATCCGGAGGGCTCGCAACTCTTTGGACAGAAGATCTCTTCCAGCTGAACAAATATCATGAGACCCGGCACTGGATCTTCACGGAACTAATGCATTGTACAAGTAAGTTAACCATCTCCCTTTTTAATCTTTATGTACCTGTCCAGTATTCTGAAAAGAGGGACTATTGGAACTCCCTTATTGAATTCCTTGAGCAGCACTCCCCTAGCAATATCATTCTTGCTGGGGATCTAAACATCGTTTTAAAATCCAAAGAAAAAGGGGAGGAACTAATAGCAGAGACTCCATGCTCCCCATGGTGGAAGACCTCATACAGCAGTGGGATCTTCTCAATTTCACTCCGGTCAAAGGGCTATACACATGGTCCAACAACAGAGTGGGTGAGGATCATATTTCCACTCGTCTGGACCGATTCCTAGTCCAAGATGCTCTGATGATGAACAAGAAGATAATTACCACCAAAATCCTATCCAAATTGACCTCAGGTCACAAACCAATCCAGCTCACTCTGGAAGATGAAGAAGACCTTGGACCAATCCCCTTTCGATTAAGCCATCTTTGGACAGAAAGGGATGGTTTCATAGATACAGTGACAACAACATGGGCCAAATCCGTCACAGGGTCCTCTAGTTATGTGTGGGAACAAAAGCTCAAAGCAACAAAGTAAGCCCCGAAGAAATGGATAAAGAAACCTGCCCCAAATCCAACTAGCCAAAGAAAAGATATTGTTCAGTCTTTAGAGGCTCTGCAAGTCGAAATGGAAAGTAGAGATATCACCCCAACGCTGCTTGACAAAGAAGCAAAAATTCAATGTTCAACATTTCGATCTTTCCGGATGGAGGAAGAGTACTGGAGAATCTAATCTCGAAGTTTGTGGCTGAAGGTTGGCGACCGGAACACCTCTTTCTTCCACCGCTAATATTGAGCAAGACTCTCCAGAAACCATATCTCTGAAATAACAACAACAGAGGGGCAGATTTGCAAAGGGTTCAACCAGATAAAAGAGGCAGCTGAAAGACACTTCAGACATCTCTACACCGCAGGTAATCAAGTCAACAAGGAGGAAATTACTGATCTCCTCTCCAACATTCCTCTCCTGGTCAGCCCTGAAGACAATTCCACTCTCATCAACCCCATCACTGAAGAAGAAATCACTAAAGTCATCTGGTCTATGGATTCGGACAAGGCCCCTGGGCCTGATGGATTCACTATACACTTTTATAAGACTTGTTGGGACATCATCAAAGTGGATCTCTTAAAGATGATAAAAGGATTCATGAAAAAAGCTAAGGTAGGAGGAGGAATTAATTCCACCTACCTTGACCTTATTCCTAAAGAATCCAACCTCGAAACCTTCGCCAGATTCAGGCCAATATCGCTTTGTAACGCCTCCTATAAAATTCTGGCAAAGCTTCTAGCTAACAGGATCAAGCCACTACTCAACAGGCTGATCTCCAGCAATTAAGGTGGCTTTGTAGAAGGCAGGCACATCCTGGATAATGTCATCCAAGTGCAGGAGATAATTCACTCAAGCAATCAGCGAAAAGAAAAAGGTATGCTGATAAAACTTGACATGGCCAATGCTTTTGACCGAGTCAATCGCTCCTTCCTTTACAAAGTCCTCCATTCCTTTGGCTTCTCCCCCCATTTTGTCAATGTCATCGCTGCCTGCACTCACAACCCCTGGATTGCCCCTCTTGTAAATGGTCGTCCTACCTCTTTTTTCCCAGCCCAGAGAGGACTCAGGCAAGGATGCCCGCTCTCTCCCTTCCTGTACATCCTGATGGCGGACTCCCTCAGTAGAAAGCTATCAGCTGAAAAAGTTTCAGGCTCCCTTCCTGGCCTCAAACCCTCCATTACCTCTCCAGCTCAGAACCACACACTCATTGCGGATGACTCTCTCCTCCTGGGAGGTGCCTCTGTTAGAATAGCCAAATCCTTTGACTCTGTCCTCAAATGCTATTGCATGGTTTTGGGAGCCTCTATCAATGAAAGAAAATGTGAAGTCTATGGTTGGAACATTGGGGAGCAAGAGCTCACAAGTATCTCTAACCTTCTTGGCTTTAATAGATATGCCCAATGGGATAAGATAAAATACCTTGGCCTCCCCATCACAAACGGCTTCAATAAGAGGTCGCTATGGTCCCAAATTATCAGCGAAATTAAAACAAAAATTATAGTCTGGGGAGGATATTGGCTCACAAAAGGAGGCAAGGTCATCCTGATCAAGATTGTGTTATCTACGCTCCCAATATCTCAAGTAGCCTTCCTCCTCGCTCCAAAAAGAGTGACGGATCAAATCTCCAAAATCCTTCGTGACTTCCTCTGGCAGGGGGGGAAAGGAAATCAAAATAAATTTTACTTAGTGAAATGGGACGTGGTCAAGCGTCCAATTTCTGAGGGAGGACTACAAATCCGCGATCTTGCATTTGCCAACCTGGCGTTGGGAGGTAAAATTATGTGGAAGCTTTTCAAAGACCCCAAGCACCCTGTCTACGATACGCTAAAATCAAAATACGCCCACAAGATGCCTCTCAGAAGTCTACAGGCAACTCAAACTAACAACAACACTCAGGTTTGGAAATTATGCAGTAAAAGTCTGAATTTCTTCATAGGTAAGGTGTACAGGATTCCAGGGAACGACAAACACACAAATCTGTGGCTTGATAGAATAATGGATCGAGACCCCCTCGTGGGAATTGATAAAATCGCAGAGCTTAAAAACTGGCTGGAACGCGCAGGGATAAACAACGTTTATGATTTGTCCAATTGGGATTGTCACGACGACTAGAAAGGTTGGGACTTTTTTGGAGTTCCATATCAGCTAAACCAACAGAAGTGCGCCCTTGAAGAATTGCTGGAAGAAGCGGCCCCAGTGAACAGAAAAATGAAGGATAGCTGGGGATGGGGGCAATCTGGAAGCTACACAACAGCAGCAGCTTATAACGCCCTCCAGCCAATCAGGAAATGCAGTAAATCGCCAGATTTTTGGAAGAAAGTTTGGGAACTGCTAGCTCTTCCTAAAGTAAACTTCTTCTTTTGGACACTGGTCCACAACAAACTGTTAACTAGAGACAATCTGATGAAAAAAGGCATAGTTGGGCCGCATAGATGTGAGCTGTGTAGAAACAGCTTAGAAACAGCCAAGCACCTCTTCATGGAATGCAAGTTTGCCAAAGAAATATGGGGACGCATACTTCAAGAGCTACAAATCACAATCCCCTCCTTTAACTTTGTTGCTGACCTATTTGACTCATGGAATCAATGTTATCCCAACAAAATCCCCAACAAATCTTTTTGGAGAAAAGTCTGGAACGTTATCCCCAAATTTGTATGCCGGCAGATCTGGCTGACCCGGAATGACCTGATATTCAATGAAAAGTTGCAAGCTCCATTCTTGGCAGCGGTAAAGGCCAAATCCCTCCTCCTTGAAGCAGCCCAACAACAATATTCTTTAGATGACTCTTTGCTTCTCCCTGAAGAAGAGAGGTGGTTGGGCCCCCTCTCCCCCTACCCTCGGAAGCAGTTATCAGCCCCTCATGCAATGAATCCGGAATGGCGCAAAAGAGATTCCGAAGCCACCATTCAAGAATGGTGGCGAAAACAAAAAATAACCATGATGGAGGGGTCATTTATGCCTCAGATGGATCAAGAAGGGACAATTTTTGCTGGGGTATCAGGCAGAAAACCAACAATCAAGCAGAGATCCAAGGCCTCCTTAAAGCATGTCAAATAGCTAGAGATAGAGGAGACAAAGAATTCCAAGCTTTTGGAGACTCAGAGATCTTAATAAAAAATTTAAACACGGGTAAATTGTTCAACAATGCAAGTCTCAACAAAACTCTAAACAGATTGAAGAGACTCCTGCTCGACTTCGACTCCTACAAATTCCTCCATATCCTCAGAAGCTTGAACAGTGAAGCAGATCTGATGGCGAACAAAGGCTGCACTCTTGGGAAAGGACAACTTCTCATAAATGACGAAATCTCACTCCATCCCTATAATCCATGAGGAACCTGCATATTGTAATAGCACAAGAAATAGAAACAGAAGCAATGTAATGATGGCTGCCATGGCGTAAGTCCAATCTTTTCTCCAAATAAATAAATCATACCCGTTTCAGTTAAAATAAAAATCAACTTTATTTAATTAGAAAATTATGGAGACTTAAATATTTCTCATATAAAATATAAAAATATTTTTCAAAAAATAAATAAATTGATTTTCACAATATTAAATAAAATTATAAATTTATTTTTAAAATAAAATAAAAAATAAATTTTAAATTAATTAATCAAAATAATTTTTTATTTAATTAATAAAATATGACATCTCATTAAAAAAAGTTTTTTAAAGAATAAATCACATTAAGTTTTAGGATCTATTTGTTTTGAAACCTACTAAAAATTTATTATCACCAAAAAAAAATGAATAATGAGATCGACAAATCACATAATTATAGTAAAATATAATTCTAATTATATGAAAATTCAAAAAACATTCCCAACAAAAAAAATTACTCATATAACATAAATATGTTCTTAAACAATTTATTAATACTTAAAATATTTATATAAGTCAATCAATTAATTATGTAATTGTTACCATATAGATTTTGAATTTGATGTTACTTAATTAAACATATTAAATATGCGTCGTTGATTTTATATCAAAGCACTCTTTACCAGTTAGTTTTCATATATAGATAAAATATGAGATATAAAAGAGGGAAAAAACGCTGAAGTTTACCCTTCAACTTTTTCAAGTTTGACGTACAATTGGTTATTCTTCAATCTCTATCGTGACATAATAAAGGTGTAATTGTTTCGACTTTCAATCACTTTAACACATGAAAGTCAAATTTGGATAACTTATTTTATAATATCTAAAAGTAGATATCACATCGTCTAGATATGACATTATCCATTTAAATCTATTAGCCAAAGTTTTTAACGTCGTTTTTTTTTCTTTTAAGTATGTACTTTTCTTATTATGATTATTATTTTTAGCGGAGTTGTCTATAATGCGACTTTTTAGAGATTTTGGTGATGGAATTCGGTGGAAGAAATTGAGGTTAAATCTTGATTTGTTGCAGTTAAAATGTTTTTTTAACTACATATTTGGATTCAGCACCCTAAAAAACCCCTCGACGCTTTGATTGTGCAAAAACTAGTTATCAAACTTGCGATTCCAATAAATTGCTACCGGATTTTGACCGGAAAAAGCCACCGGAAAGGCTTTCAAAAAGTCGCATTATAGACAACTGCATTATTTTTTAATGCATAAATTGGTTTAGGTCGAAGGTTTTTTAATTTAATTTTAAATATTATATATATATAAAGGTAAAGTATGGAGTTGATATTTAGGATGGCTTTGTAGTCACATTTGTGGTGGTTTTGTGGCGCGCAGTTTCATAGTCTAGATTATGTGATTTCTTAGTCTTGTAAGGTTGTTTTCGCATGTTCTACGTGTGACACAGAGCTTTTATCTACCATCCGATAAAATCTTCTATCTCAAAGTTCTTGTTTTCTGCAGTCGGGTTGTTTTTCGTGAAGAGGGTTTTTTGGAAGGCGGTCAGAGGTTTGGATGCAACGAGACTTTTAAGTAGTAATGTTGGCGGATTATTGTGGGGATTAAGGTGTTTTGAGCCTCTAATTAAGTTGTTGTGGTTATAGTTATGGGGAAGCATCAAATACGGCGAGATATGAGGATGAGTTGGACTTTTTTGTAGACCCTCTTGAAGATGTTTCTATTTGGAGTTCTCTACATCAGCAACTGAGCAAGGAAATCTCAGTATCGGCAACTGAGCAAGCTAAGGGTTTTTTGGAGTTTAGAGATTTAGCATATTCAAATCGGTTTCAAATCCCTTCTTTGACACAGTTGGTTTCTCAACCTTCACTCGTAGAGAAGCAGCCTATGTTCTCATCTAGCATGGTCAATCCTCTAGTAATTTCTTTAGTCGTTAATTCCTCGTGGGTTTATGATGGGGTTCTAACGGGTTTGGAGGAAGTGGGTTTTAGGGTTTCTTCTTTCTCTTTAGGGGAAAGCTCTGCAGGACCTTTTTCAAACCTTGTGGTATCTGGAGAGGGTTTCGTAGTGGCTAGGGGTCAATTTTTGGTACCTCCTACCTCTCTGTTTGAAGCCTCAGTTTTGACTTCTAGCCACACGTTCGTTTTACCGATAGGTTTGGGGGAAGTTGGTTTATTAAGCTCAAAAGGTTTTACGTTGGCAACTGCTCCTATGAGCATTGGTGATTTAGGGTTTAACTATTGTCGGGGTCAGAGCCCCCAAACCCTGATTCATCATTATTGAGGGCACGGTCATTCGATGTGTCGGTTCAAAAATAGGGAGTGGCTCCCCTAGGGCTCATCGAAGTGCGACAAACTAATCGAAGGCAAGGGTCAACTGCAAAATCATATAAGAGATGCAAAAAAAGTGAAGTGTACAAAGGTAAGATTGGAAGAGGAGAACTTGACATTGGGCAAAGAAGTTCAGTTAAGGGATGTAATGGCTAACACTGAAAGCGTCTTGGGGGGATAGGTCCGAGGTCACGAATTTTCAAGGGAAAGGCTTTTGGACTAGTCAAAGGAAACATGGGGGAAAGATTTGTCTATGTTGCCTGAGGCCAAAATTTTGGTGAGCAGGTGGTTCGATTTTTGTTTTTCCTAAAGGGATGATTGATCTGAGGTTCTGAGTAAACAATGGTGCATTGAGTCAGCCCCCATTCTTCTTAAAAGAAGGAACCCCTTGTTTGATGCCAACAGAGAGAAATTGGAGTGGGGCTAGTTTGGGTGCATCTCCCGGGTCTTCCAATGCAGTTATGGTCACAGGATATCTTTTGCTTAATTAGAAATTATCTGAATTGGATCATTATATTGTTTTTCATCCATCTTGATGCATTTGGAGTGGAAAAACAAGAGGAATCATCTCGCGGGACCGTTTTTACCAACGGGACCTAATTTGGCAAAACGGGGTCGGAAACCTTCTGGGAGTGTTTTGAGGTATCAAATGATGTTTTTTTGGGGTAAAACTTTGCCACCAAAGTGTGGAACCTTTTCATGATATTCTACACACAGAACTATTTCCAATGGCGCAAGAATCACGTCAATCGGAGTCCGTATGCAAAAGTTATGTCACTCTGAAGTTGACCTTCTTGTTTTCACACCTATAGTTCGGGAGGATGCCGCATCAGTCCCCATTATTCATGGAAGAGAGGCTAGCCATGTGTTTTTGATGTAGAAGACTATAGAAGAGTCTATTTTGTAACTCTAGTTAAGAGTTAATGTAGTCAAACTTAACCACTAGTAGGCTATCGAGCTGTGTTATAACGGGCCACTAGGAGGTAGAGGCATTCCATTCTTTTGAGAGCATTTGTTCCATAGATGAGCAAAGATAGCTAGGAGAGATAGGAGGTAGAGCACACAGAGAGGAGCTAGAAGAGTGTAGGCAGGACAGTCGGATGTTAATTCTTTTAATTCTACATTTATAGCTTTGATCCCCAAGTCAAATTCTCCTCGTACTTATGATGATTTTCGGTTGATCTCTCTGTTCAACAATCTATACAAAATTATGGACAAAACCATAGCTAATAGAATTAAGCCTATTCTCTCCCAACATATCTCAAAAGAGGAATTCACTTTCCTTGATGACTGGAAAATTCATGAGGCTATTAGGGTTGCTCAGGAGTGCCTTCGTAGTATAAAAATTAAGAATTTAAAAGGGATGATCGTAAATATTGATTTGTTAAAATATTACAATAGGTTTAGTTGGGTATATATCAGAATGTTGCTCATGCATCTGGGTTTTGAGGTAAATTTCATTAATTGGATTATGTTATGTACTACCTCAGTTTCCTTTGTTGTACTTATCAATGGATCTGCTTCAAATTTCTTCCACGTTGAGAGAGGGTTGTGCTAGGGATTCCTTCTTTCCCCTTTGCTTTTCCTCTTGGTAACAGAGGGTCTTAGTCGTTTGCTGGTAGATGCAAAGAGAAGAGGTGACTTAAAGGGGCTCTCGGTTGTAGGGGATTTGTACATCACTCATTTATTATTCATAGATGATATTTTGTTAGTTTGTGATGGCTCCAAAATGGATTTGAATACTTAGAAATCTGCTTTATCTCTTTTTGGAAAAGTGAATGGAATGTGTTGTACCTTTGGAGACAATTATAGGTTTAGGAACTGTGCCAAAGCATCCAAGTAAGGGGTTTCATTTAATTTTAAGACCAATAAATCAAACCATTAACACTTGTGCAACCTAAAAGATTTTGAGACTTTCAAAGTGTCAATCTTCACTCCTAACAACATATAATCCTTCAATTGATTTTGACAAAGGAAAGGAGAAGATATATTAAACATTCATCTGAATACTTAATCAATTAGATATAGTAGATGCATGTAGAAAAACATCTACAACCAACACATATACATTCAAGAGATGACAAAAGGCAACGATTAAATGATGCAGAGATACTAATTTAAGGAGTTTGTTGAATTAGCTAGTCTCAGTTATGATGATAACTTTGCAGCGGGCTATCAGGGAAGTTAATATTTAACTTAGCCTTCCCTTAACTCCTATGTTACCTTGAACATATGATGAAAAACATAAATGAATACACTAGAAAAACTCACATGAACACACTGTTGTTAACACTGAAATCATAATCCTTTGATTATCTTCAAAAACTTCCGGAGAAGTACAATAATGTTTCTTGGCTATCACAAAGGTTCAACCCAACCCTCTTTACTTCGAATTACAATGTATATAGAGAGTGTAATTCAAAAATATATAATTTAATAAAATATTTTACAAAAAATAAGTCTTATCCAAAATCATTTGGATATATCTAATTAATACAATTTAAAAATAGAAATATGAAAATGCATTTGGAAAATATACACACTATTTGAGGGTGTTGCTTGTAACTGCTACCTCGAAATTTGTATATGCTCTTTGTCCTCCTGTCTTTATTGTACTGACACCTGAAAAACTGCATGTTGTCCCTGATTTTTTGCTCTACTACCTGAAATTCTGCATTCGGTTCACTCCAGAAGTTCAAGGAACTTATCCCATTTGTCATCAAATGGGCATGAAAGTTTAATCACCTTCCTATGGGCTTCATTGACTTTTGTATATTTCTCAAAGTTTGGCTTAGTAATGAATAAATGATGGACTTCATGTAAGATAAACAAGTCATATTCTAAACCTTCTATAACAGTGTTGCCACTTATGATTCATTTTACCTTAGCAAATATTAACTTGTATGATGCTATGTCATGTAATTTATACTGGTAATTCTCAAGTGGAATCAATTGGCCACTAGAATCCCTTAAAGATGGAAGTTATTTTTGCTGTAGGATAGTAAATTTTCTATGGAACTTTTTAATTTGAGCTTCCAAGTTCTAACATTTATTTTCTAGCTGCAGCATTAAGTTTTTTTTGTCACTACTTTTATGACCTCTAGGACTATGTTTGTCATGTATTCGATTCCCAATTCTTCAAGCTCATCTTTGGTTTTTGAGTTCAACAATTTAATAATCCTTTGTGCTTCTCCTCATTTATGATCGAGTTCTTCTTTAATTTTTGCGGTGGTTGCTTTTGCTTTCTATACCAGTTGCTCCTGTTCAAAAATTATCTCAATGGATGTCCACATCTCTGAAATGGTTGAATTTATATATATCCAAATTTTCTCCTTTGCTTCACATAATGTTTGCGCACTGATTGACTCATACATGTATTTTTCAAGTTGTTTAGTTAGCTTGAAATTATTTTGCACCTCTGAAATGTATGCGTTATCTGCATTGATTTTATTTTCTTCCATTCTCTGCAGGGACGCTTTCAATTTCTCTATTTCCACATTTCTTAACGATAAATATCCCATGGTCTTTGATAGCTTCTCAATGGCTTCTTCACTGGTTGATTCTATTTACACTATAGAAGTTGTTGCACTGATTTGTTGTTCCTTCTCTTTTAAGAGATTTTCCAAATCTGCCTCCATTTTCTGAATCTGAATATTCTATTCAACTATCATCTTCAACATGTTTTCTTTCTCTTTCTCTAGCTGCCCCACTTCTTGAGTTTGGGGATATTCTTTGTTGGTAATTTCAAATTCTTTCTGAGTGCTTGAATGTTTGCATTCCTATTTTTGATGATCTCTTTGGCACCATTAACATCATTAGGATCTAATCCTAATTTTATTACCAAATCTTCTAATGCTTTTATTCTTGTATCTTTAGCTAGGGAAGACATCTTTTCCAGCTTGAGCTATGAATGAATATTGTTTAAGGAAGTCTCTAATTTTGATGCAGCCATGGTAGAACTTGTCAATGTGGAATAAATCATCTCACCTGCTTACTTATGAAGATCAATTTGATCAATTTGATGAATCTTCTTTGTGTCAAAATAAAATACAGAGGTCTTTTAGTCTTATGCACTTTTAGGAACTGGAACCTTTGGTTCAAGGAATGCTAATTGAAACCCTCTATCAGGGTCAAGTGCAAATAAGAATCTAGTTTGAGTAGTGGAAGACTATTTCCAAAACTCAGAATATGAAGAAGTCTTCAATGCCTTGTTCTTCTTCTTCATCTCTCTAAATGTTGCAAAAATACTTTGTTGATCTGAAGAAGGAGAAACAAGGGAATACATAATTGTTTCTTCGACTTGTTGTAGAGAATACATAGGCTCGCTTGGTAGTATCAATGTAGTAGCTTCCTCTAGATTCATGACCTTTGCTGACTCTTCTTCTACATTCATTATTTTCCTCCTTTTGAAAACTTTAAATGCCATTGGTTTATGATTTGAATCTGTAGGAGACATACTCTCACTAGTTCTTTTCAATTCTTTTTCTTTCAACCTTAGGGTCTCTAAGCTATTTGACTAAAAATTTGCTCCTCCATCTCCTACAAGGTGTTTTCCTCCCATATCTCCTGATTTGCACACTGCTCAATTTCTGGTTTAGATATATGAGTATAAGGAGGTGATTTATGTTCAACTCTGATAGATGAAACTATTTCCAGAGGGTCATAAGGGCAGTTGAAACTCACCTTAAATTTTATCTGTTTCAATAAGTTGTCAACTTCCTTTTCTGTTGCTCTAGTATTAACTATAAATGGACCCACTTGTGCCTTTAACTTAAATTGGGCCTTCTAGTTCCTAGAAACAAAATGAACTTCATCCATATTCATCCTCTGTCTAATTAATTAAAGAGCAAAAATTATCATAGTCACAAAAACTGGCTGCTTGTATGGAGGTAACTCACAACTATAAACCCGTTTTTTTTTTTTTTTTTAGTAAAGATACCAATATCCTACTTTTGATTTCTCACTAAGATGTAAAATACTTTTGATTTCAGTTGATATCCTCGGAACTTCAACACTGCTAAGAATATATATATATATATAACCGAAAGAATATTCCTCTGATTTTTTCATTACCAATGAGGTCCAGTGAATAACTGATTGTGGCCTTCCCTGTGAATTAAGATTTTGCAATGGAATTATGAATCTTTCTGACTAGTGATATAGGAATAGATATACCAAAATAGACTGATTGAAATACCCCTCAGCACTAAATTTTAGAAATTTTTCATGGATAACATCTGATAAAAATTGGCTAAAATTAAAGAAAATTGAGGGATTTTTGCCAGATGAAAATACTGAGAGGAATCCTAAAATGACTTCATCCACCCTCTGATCATTTTGGTATCCTAAAATATAGCAAACCATGGAAACAACCTATCTGGACATTTTTGGAAAGATGGCAGAAGAGTATGGTGGATTTGTTCGAGGTAATTCAGAAATTATAGCAAGAAAGGACTAAAAAATATGGGCTCACTACTAAAAGGTAAGTTCATGATAAATTTCTATCAAAGAGTCAGATGAAAAAGGATGAAGAAGACTCTGAGGGTTTATCTTCAAAGCTTGACAAATTGACTCTGGATTATGGAAAACAAGATTTCATTGTTTCGGGAAACTATGGCCCTTTGACTTGGAAAATATCGCCTTTCACACCAAGTGATGAATTTTGGGAAGTGATGGGTTTGAGGAAAACAAAATTGGGGCAACATGGACTCCCATAAGTAGAATTCATCGTTGAAATCTTCAAATTTTTGAAATGCCCAGTTATGGAGTTCATAAAGGTCAAATTCACACCAGGTTTCTGCAATCTTAAATTGGGTATCAACAAGGGCAAATTCATCTAAATTGGGTACAAGAGGTAGAATTGAATTTACGACAATTATTTTGGATTTCCCTCTCTAACTTGCCATCTTAGAAAATGAAAGAACAAAGGATGATCAAAGAAATTACCCAGTGAATTTACAGATGGCAGTACTGGTAATTATTGTGATTTGTTGATTTGGTGTTTGAATGCTTTTGGCTAGAATGGCAGATGGAAGATCAATAGCTTGCTAGCAATGTTTTAAATTTATTATTGGGTTTTCAACGGTTTTATTTCAATAACCATTATTAGCGCGACTGCAATTAATAGCTAGAGCATTAGCAGGATAATTTAATAATTCAATAGTTGAAATGTTAAATTATCAGGGACATGTGGCGATGATTAATTTAGTGATGAAGCGTCGGAGTGTTGGCGAAGGGGGTTTTGGGGGGGGGGGGGTCGGGGGGACGATAGTCGTAAGTGGTAAGAGGAGGGGAGGATGACACATACCCATGGGTGGTAAAGTGAATACCATTTTGCGGATCCCCTCGTTAACTGTTGGGAGTGTGATGGGTCCTGCAATTGTTTAATAGTCATTGCTAAGAGCAGAATAGATCTGGAGCGCCGAAAGTTGCTCGAATTTTAATTTCTTCGACGAAAAACTTTATATATATATATTATTTAAATGCCTATTTGATCACGCTATAATAAAATCTAAAGCGACATTTAATCTAGCGTGCTTTATTACAAAGTGCATAGAGAATTATTATTATTATTTTATTTATTTTTTATTTTATTTTTATTTATTTTATTTATTTATTTATTTATTTATTTTTTTTTTATTTTTTAAATCTGTGCAATTTACAAAATAAATGCATAGATAAAAAGAAGTTAAAACAAAATGTTGGTAAATGTTCAGAAGTCTCCTTATATTGCATCTAGACTATCTTGCTGGGAGATCTCTATGGCTCAAGACCTTTTCCCTTTCCATTCAAATCCTCTTGATGATGACCTTAAATACTTGGGAAATTTTCAAAAACCTAATAGCTACAAAAAGGTAGATTGGAACAGGCTTCAAGCTAAAATTGAAAAAAGGCTACAAAATTTGAAGCTTCATATGGTTGTCATGAGATGGAAGACTATTTCTCATTAAATTTGTTTTAGAATCTATTTCAATTTTCTATATGTCGCTTTTTTGGATCCCGAAAGGGATCCTTGTGGCCATACGCAAAATTTGTTTTAGATATTCATAGATGGGATCTAAAGATGGCATAATTTTTTTATGGATCAGATGAGAGAAGATAACTCTACCTAAGAAATGGGTTGGGTGTGGGTTGAAAAATATTGTGTCTTTTTCTAAAGCTCTGGTAGAAAAGGTGGGATGGAGGTTGATCTCTTATGATAGATTATGGAAGGAAGTAGTCTACAAGAATTATATTTTCCCATCATCCCTGGAAAATTGGATTTGTTCTCCTAACAAACTGTGTTTGCAAGCTTCTGTTGTCTAGAAAGCAGTGGTGAGTTGTTTCGTTGTTATTGAACATGGACTGGCATGGAAAGATGGTTCTAGGGAGAGAGTCCATATAAGAGTAGATGCATGGGTCAAATGTGATGCAAATTTCTGATTACCTCAGGAAATGGTGGATTTTTTAAATGACATAGGTTTCTACACTCTAAACTAGATGGTTGATATGCTTAGGTCTTCTATTTGGGCCCGGGGTTGGTTGGGGGCCAATCAACTGAATTTGTCTGCTATCTGGACTAAAGCTTGGAAGAATTTCATAATATCTCTTAATTCCTCTCATGTTAGGATCAGTGACATGGAAGATCAATTACAATGGGTTCATTCCCCAAATGGATAATACACCCAAAAAAATGGTTATCTCAGTATAATGGTTAAGAAGGAACCATGTGATACTGCCTGGTGGTGGCAACAATTATGGAAACTCAGTTTTCCAACAAAATAGCATTTATTCCAATGGTGTATCCTTGTAAACAAGTTGCCAACAGAGGGAAATTTAAAGAAGAGAAGCTTCCACGACCCTATTTGATGCCTCTTATACAGGAGGGATGAAGAGATTTTTGGTCACCTTTTTATATATTACCCTTTCTCTCGAGTTGTATGGAATTTCACTCGCACCTCTTTATCTCTGAATTTGATTTGGTAGGAGCTATCATCATTAGATGCATGGAACTCATGGTGGGATAGTGCCTCTCCAAGAAATTTGAGAAATTTTCCTCCCATAATAAACCGGGGGATTTGGTTAGCAAGGAACTAGGCCATTTTTTAAAACCTTTATGTTCCTCCAAATAGAGTAGCAAAAAATTCTTTGGCCATTGATGATTTGATTCTGAATCCACTCGAGTCTAATCGTCAGAGGAATGTCACCTAGGAAGAGGTGGATAGATCGCGGCCTTGGGCTTACTTTGATGGTGTTGCGCAACCGAATTGGAATTGGGGGGGGGTGCGATTTTATTTTTATTTTTACTAGAGACCCATTTTTTCAAGCTACGAAGAGGATTGGGTGGGGGGGACAAACAATTTTGCATAACTCTACAACCTAAAATTGCTTCTCCTTTTTGCAATTGAACATGGATGCAGGCAACTTCAAATATTTGGTGATTCTCAAATTATTGTAAATTGGTTTAATGTAACTGCTCATTGTCACATGCATGCTTTTATTCCATTGTTAGAAGATGTTTTACAATTAAAAGACAACTTTGATTATGTATCATGTTCTCACATTTACAGAGAGAGAAACACTTTGTCCGAAAGTTTTTCCAAAGTAGGGGTGCAACAGGCGTATGGCACATGTAAGATTACTAAGCTAAACGGGGATGAATTCTTTGAGTTTTACCATCTTCCAGTTATAGAGGGCATTGCTTAGACTCAGGAGTGACAACATGATATGGATATGTTTATTTTTCTTTTCGTATTTGATTTCCGTATGATAGTTTATGATTTTGACCCCTACAAGGGTAGCACATGTATGTATTTATTTATGAAATGTTTGTATCCTGTGGGTATATGGCTTTATTTTTTTATGGTCATCAGGTCAATGATTTTGGGTATTATGACAAATTTTTGTTTTTGTTGGATGATTGTCCCCTCGGGGCAATCAATTTTTGAATGCACAACGTGCATCTGCAAAATGTAATTTTCTATTTCTTAATTGAAATTTGTGATTTTTCCTTGGCAGAACACACACACACATAAATATCTACACTTCTTTTATTTGAAAATAATTATTATAAAAATAAAATATAGATATTAGTTTTTAGTTAAGGAAATTTGATTTTTTCCCCATAAGGTGCCCATTCACCTGTTGGCATTATGGCCAAAGTGTTGTCCTTGATGGCAACCTATTCAGGTGATGGATCCTATACAGGACAGTAGCAGAGCTTGTGTACATCAGGACAGTAGCAGAGATTGATGATCAGCTATCAAATTTGGAGAAAATAAGAGGTACGCAGGTACACCTTACATAAGGTGCGTACACGCAGGCCAGTGTTACATAAAGTGCGTACATACCCGCAGTTATCCAGTTCATGGGGTGCGTACCCCTAGTGCACACACTTCAAGATAGTTAAGCGCCCACACATGGGGTTCTCTCATGGTATTTAGCCGTCGGTATTGAGTTATCATGGTTTTGGTTCGTGGTATTGATTATTTTATTATTATTATTGAGCCCCATGATCCTTGATTTAAGGAAGAGCTTACCTATATAAAGAAGAGGAGATCATTTGGCTTAGATGTGTGTTTTGGGTTGAATATCTTAAAGAGCTAGATCTGAAGTTCTAGTGATGGGTTATGAGAGGTGCCTAGATCTAAATAAGGCGAATCTACTGATGGATTGAGATCTCTTCGTCGCATATTCAGATCTGGAGATCTGACTGTCTGGGTTGTTCTTGAAGTCTCGAAATTATCTATGTCCGAAGGTACGCAGGTCCAGTAAAAGAGAAGTGCGGAGATACGCAGGCGCAGAAGCATTGCAGGTGCGCAGATACGCAGGAACAGAAGCACTGAAGTTGCGGAGGGGCGCAGGCAGCTCATTGGACGAAGAGCGCACATACGCAGGAAGACTGTGAGACACAGTGCGCACATACGCAGGGGTGAAGTTCGATACAGTGCGTACTTATACGCAGCTGTTATATGGGGGAAGCTGCGTACTTCTCTTGAGATCTATTTTGCTGTACATGTCTATTATTATTGAGATCTGGGTTTTGATGTAATGTCTGATGTCTGATATCATGTTCTGGTAACAGCAGTCTGAAA
>APFE031161869.1:0-13781 GCA_000404065.3 Pinus taeda | reverse complement strand
TATATATATATATATATCATGTTAGACATTAAATCACTTTTATAGATTAGATATCTTCAGCTACTGAAATGAGATGATTTTCAATATTTAAAAAAAATAAAATGAAATTTAATGTTTTGCTATATAAATTCTTGGGTTTCTTTTACATATCCATCTATCTATTCTTTACTTTGTAAGAGGGGGATCTACCCTCTTTGGGAGTTCGCAATAATTATAAATACATTGGTATTCCCAATGAATGTCCTCACGTATGGCATCCTTTTCAAAGATCAAGTGGGTAAAGAGGGGATTATGTGGCTTATGGTTTCGTAGCAAACTCTTCATTAGATGCATTGTGGTAACCTAAGAATCTAGGGTGGTTTGTGTGAAAGGAAGTGCAAGATCCAAATTATGAGGTTAAATATAGTAATATTAGGTAATATATCCAATAAATGTAGGATCATGAACTGATGTGCAAATTTATTATGGCCCTCTAAAAAGGTTTTGATTGGGTGGATCTAAAATAAATGCAACACCCAATGTCAAATAGAATTGGAGTTATGGACCAAGATTTGTTTTTAAAGATGATAGTTTAGATAGTAAGATAGATCGAAGGATTTTGAAGGGGAGGCATATTTTTTCAAAAATTCAGAGCTCCTCATGTGATTTTGGAATGAGTATTATAATACATAGAAGGAGAATTTCCTTGCTGCCTCGATGTGGGACCATCTCTATTATCTTCCCAAGCCATATTTGTAGGTGGAAAGCCTTGAAGGCATCGAAAATGCCATCAAAAAACTTTTCATGCTATTGGTACACTTCTTAGGCATGGATTTATGTATACATGAATTTATCCTACTCTCTTCCATCCATACACATACTATCATGATAGTGTTTGGAAGAAATCTCTAGATTACGAATGTCCCCTTTAGATGCCAGCATTGTGATGAATATGGACATATTATTAGGGATTGTCCAATGATTACCAAGGAATAGTTTCAAAAAAATGCTTCTCAAAAAGATACATTTGATTCATAGAAAACCCCCCAATGAAGAAGAAATTTGATTTCCTAGGGTACACCAAATCCTAATCAAATCCCTATATCAGAAATAGACTCTTCAAAGGAGCCCCAAGAGTAATTAAACATTCCATCAAGCATGCAATCAACAAAAGGTGAATCCCATATCTGCTTAGATGTAACGTAAAAGTATCTTAAAGGGCACTAGAAAAATTCATTACCATAGGAAATGATAAGGTCCCCACTGGAAAAGGATAAAGTAAAATACCTGCTAGAAAATATGGATCTAGATGACCAATGACTGGTTTCCCTTGTGGCATAATGACATGGAAAATATGTTAAAGACATGTTATCTCAAGAGGTTATGATTTTGTCTAAGGTCCATCTCCAAAGAAAATGGTTGGAATTGATTACATGACACTTCAATCTTGGTTTTAAATGATGGACTTCATGGTGGTCTTGAGTAAAGAAGCTAAAAACGAGGTTGCAATAGCAACATGACACTAATCCAAGAAAACACTGAAAGGTGAACTTGGGGAAAGTCATGCAAAAGTCACATGAATTTTCCTCTTGAAATCAGAGTCTTCCATGTGGTTATCATTATCATAGTCATTTTTTGGTAGGAAGATTATTAGTTTCAAAAAACCACTGTATCTTAGTCTTGATTTGGAAATTCAAGCTATATGTAACTTTTTCTTATGAATGAAAAGATCCATTTATCGAACAAAATAAATAAGAATAACTAATGTAACTATATAAATAGTTCATAAACATTAAATTAGTTTATCCATATCAATTTAATAATGTGAAATGTGTCATAAAGTAATTTTTTTTAATTATAATTAGACTTAAGAATATAATTTTTTACCCTTTAATTATATAATTAAATTAGTGTTATCATTTTTTAAATTATAAAATTCATATTTTTATAAAGTTGACATACTCGTGATACTTTACCAACAATAAACATTTTTTTTTATATTTGGTTATGTTTTATAATTTATTATAAAATAGATGTGTAATTCGTTACCTACTGAATATATTATTGTTGCACACGTAATATTAAAAATCATTAATAATAAGCGAAGAAAAAAAGAAAAGAAAAAAACAAATTTAGTATCGATCTCAATGCTATTAAAAATTGTTAATAGTGGAAAAACAATTGAGCATCGATATTTATAACTATGCATAAAATATTGTGAAGATGTATATATTTCTAAAAATAATTGAAGTAAAATATTGCATATGAGTTGTATCTTTTTTCTCTATATAAATGAGTTCAATTATATTAATAACATAGATTTATTTTATTTGGGATTATAAAATGTAAAGACATATAAAAAATTTTAAGATATAAATCTCATTTTGTGGAAATTTGAGAAGATGCGTTTTTATGATAAATTTTATTTAGCTCAAGTTATTTTATATCCAAACTTAATGTAGATATTTACTAGTTTTTCATATATATATATATATGAGCCTCTAAGGTTACCACAATTGATAAGGTTATCATCCACATTAAAATATCCGACACGTGTCAACACACTAAAGCTTATATGTAGTTTTTTATTCAATATAAATTAACCCACATATAACCAATCTTTTCAAGTTAGAATTTAAAATCTATTATATAATGAAATATATTAATTTTTTTTTATCTAAAATTGTAACAACCCAAAATTTAAATATTTAACTAATTAGATCAATTATGTAGTTTATGATCAACACACCCAATTATTCAACTATTTAACATAGAATTTTCAAAAACATGAGTGCAAATGACTTACCTGTATCAACGATATTCCTTGTACTTTTGGAGTTGAATGCTCCTTGAATTCAGCTAACTTAAACAAATATTTTGGGGACGACTCTCCACCCAACCGTAGGCTCAACTACACATAATCTTTCTGCAACTGGCCACCCCCGAGCCTTAATGAATGTATTACTACGAGGGAACCCTTTGTCTCAAAACACTTTTCTCCCAAGAGGATAGATGAAGGAATAGATGAATCACATCCTCCTCATCATCCATTAAATAGACAAAAAAAATGGAAAGGTGACCACATGCACACATTCCATGTGTAAACATGCAAGTTTTATTTCTTTATTTTAATTTTTACTTAATTTACTATTCTTTTTAATTTAACTCTTCCTTATATTATTGCTTTTTACCTTTTGGTAACTTTACTTATTTTCAATACTTTTTAGGTTTACTTTTATATATATTTATTTAGAACTCCAATTTATTATTTACTATTTTATTTATTTATTATTCTTATATTTCCTCATTGTTTATTTATTATTATTATATTTCCTTTATTCACTTTTACTATTTATTTATCATTATTATCTTTTCTTTTTTATTTATTATTTATATACTTATATTTTAATATTATATTATTATTATTTATTATTATTATTATTATTATTATTATCATTAGGGAACATTACATACGCCCCTTCTTTAAGGAGCTTCGTCCCGAAGTTAAGTTGAGTCATTTAACATTTTGTTTATTTATTTATTTATTACTTCACATTTTCCTTAGATGCTCTGTTGAACTAGTATAACCAGCAGGCATTGAAAATTTCCACGACATCTGTGAAATCTCAAGGAATCTCTATCCTTTGTCCCACTTTCGGAACCAAGCATAAGCCTTATCGTTCTATACCATAACCCAATGTTAGCTCTAAGTATTGCACCTGGCTCAATCTTTAGTTGCCCCAAGGCAAGCATCTTGTTCCAGTACTCAATTTTTCTGGGCATCTCACAGGGTTGGCCCACTCGCTCCACACTCAATAAGAGCACAAACCCAGGAATCAATTTTCTTACACGCCCACCAAAATTCAACATCCCATTCTAATATCAGGCACTTGGCCTCCAATATCAGTGACTTAGCCTCCTCAAGGTGGTCCCAAATCCCCTCAAGAGTTGTCGATCAAGAGCTATACAAGACAAAGGAACCACTACCATATGTAGTGTTGATTGAGTTTGCCTCTAGCCCATATGGTGTTACATATTCTCCCTTGAAGGTATGGGTACCCATGAGATCATGAAATAAACAAACCCTCGAGACCCATTACTAGATTTCTTGTCAATCACCACATCAAAACATACATCCGATGCATTAGTTATATTATAACATCTAGAAGATAACCCACATGCCAAATATTGCATGTCATCATGAGAACATAACATCTTTGTTATCACAAAATTCTGATTGTCATAAATCTATAGGAAATTACCACATACTTCACATCATAATATTCCCCTAAGTTATAAAATTAGCATATCAACATCAAAGGCATATCATCGCATAATAAGTTCACATGTCAATTTACCTCATATCATAACATCATAATCACTATGCATATCATATTCCTCATAAACATACAACATGATGAGCATAACAAATATATAAACGAGCACCACATATGCATCATTAACCTCTCATCATAACTATACTATTTACCACACACCACCACCTCATGAAACATCATTAATATGAGAATCATCTCAATACTTATCAGATATAAAACAATAATACACTATATGCATTCTTATCATAGTTCACAAAATCAGTTTCATTTCCTTGTATAAACAATGAATACCAACTAGGAAATAAGATTATTCAACATCCACCTAGGTTGTAGTCTATCTCATCAATACTATTAGTGTCATGTTTTCTTCAAGGTATCAATTACTTTTCAATAATCATCCCCACATCTATCAACTAGGAAGTTGATGATTTACACGTAGTTATACTAATTTATGTACATCACTAGATTTTAAATGATCCTCATCATCTTGAGACTTATTCTTTTGTCATGTAATCGTCCTTCCCCGAGGAAGTTCTAGTGGAATCCAATGTTAAGATATTACCTATTGTACACTCATTCTCTAAGTTAGCAATATAAATTAAAATTCCATGATCACTATACATAGTTTTCTTATCCAAATGGCATGGATACACTAGGTCATCATTATTTAAGTCTTATGCCATGTTTAATCCACCTTCATGAGGGCTTGTTGTCCCTTGGTGATTTATCCATCACAAACGTAATTGTTATTGTACATCCACAAAATATCTACTTATTTCATCGAGTTCCCATCTTGATACCGCTTGTCATCGCCTCATACTCAATGTTTTATCATTAGTCTACATAGTTTATTTCCTTTTTCCAAAAGTTAAACAATTGTTATCCTTGAAAGGTTTCTCTACTTTATCACTTGTCATTTCTCACCAATTACAAGTAGTCACAAATTCCAATCTTGAGACTTCTAAATTTTGTACGTCATCACTATGACTCATACCAGTCATATTATTCAATCTACTCATCAATATTCTTAAGATAACTTTCTAGAGATAGACCCCATAATTTAGCCCTAAACATTAATACATTTTCATACCTCCCTTCACACATTAATGATATGCACCTTAAGAACTGTATGAAATTTAATTAGCTACTCCAACTTTAAAATTTCATATCATTTTTATTCACATGAACACCATGCTCAGCTATTCCTAATGTTGGACTTACCATGAATAAATAAAATAAATAAATTAAAAATTAAAAATAGAGCATAGATAGTAATACATTCAATAAATATAATTATTACAGGAATTAATCAAAATAAGATTAAAATATTTACTAAATAATCAACTGGTCGGCTTAACATCTTAACATCCCACCTACTCCATATTTATCACACACTTTTCTCTTCTCTGTAAATCAGTCCTGATGATGAGTCTTGGTCTAGGCTTGAAACGTCAACTAATGAAAAGATGAACACTGTGGAATATCCAAATTCAACCTCTCAGAAACCACTCCACAGAAATCTACAAACCAATACCTTAATGCTTAGGCATTTTCCGAGTTTCTACTCCCAAAATCTTCCCAATTTCTATGTTTAGCTTCTTTGTTCACATCCTGCAGACATTCATGGATTATGTAATCATAGTTTACCATAATTCCTACAACTCTAATATACTCCACAATTATCATGACAATTAAACTCCATTAATTGTTATCGATCCCTATTGCAAAATCTTCCATCATATTCTAGGATAGTTTATTACTTCTTGTTGATTTCTTACGCTTGTTTGTGAAAATTCCACTCATTCCCTTAAGTATCTATCCAGTACAACATTCTACTTGTCTCATTATTCCAAGTTTATCATGGTCACCATTACTACCATTCATTATCATTAACAATAGATTTATAAGATCCTCCCTTGTCATTCCTTCTTATATAATTTCATATAATCTTTAGATTAAGGAGTTATCTTAGAACTCCTCCCTTGTTATTCTTTTAATCATTTTTAATATCCTTGTCTCCTTAAAAAATGCTAGTTGTTGGCACTATTATTTAAATTTTGTATCATTTTCTTTCCCCTTTTTAAGAGAAGATATCCTTGAAACAAAGCCATACCATCTTGAGTTCTATTCTATAAGCACTTTAAATATATTCCACACCCACTTTAAGTACTTTCCACATGAAACCCCTAATTATTATGGATTGTATATCGTACTAATATTTTCCACTTGATAAGAAAACATGATAATTGATGAACATTACCTCCTTTCATTTATATCACTAAATTCTCACTTCCAAATTACGTCATTCCTAATTGGTTGTCATAGTGATCATCACCCATAGTTTCATCATAAATAAGTTTGATTTTTGTTTTTGGATTGGTCCCCATCTCATTTGGATATAGAAAACTTAAAACACTTCAACCTTCCAATATTTTTTTAACTTTCCACAATGGATCACTCTAAAAGTTGTGCATCTTAAGAAGTTGAAACATAAATATCTTAGTGAAATGAAATTCCTATAGTTATTTTTAATACAACCTCTTTAAGACACATATGACTTACATTAATTTCAAAATAATCAATTTGTACATAATCCACCTTAATTCACTTAAATATGATTTTCCATGCCTAGTTTGCACATGTAACTAGGCAACTTTAGCCTATTATTAGTCTTCAATGTTACTTCATATTTGATGACCTCTTCCTAATGTTCATAGTTAGGATTGCATTACAATTATTTCCTTCTTCATGAAGATGCTACATCCTTAGAGAAAATTCAACCAACGAACTACCAATATTCACATAATAATAAATTGAAGTCTAGTGCTAACTAAAATAAGGTTAACGATCCATTTAATTAATTAAGGTTGGTGTAGGGGAGAGACTTGATGTTGGAAAGGCGTGTGATGGTGACTAACAACATAGCATAAAACTTGATTAGTTAGCAAGGGAAAATTATTTACTAGATCCATGAGAATCTACTCAAAGTCAACATCACTCATTTACCAGCATAGTGAAAGGGAAACTTACACATATCATTTTATATATGTGTGTGTGCCAAATAATCGCTGACATCCTAAGTTGCACTACTAAGACTTGTGTGTCACGGAGATAATGGAATGTTTCAGAATGGCAAGGATGTGAGGGAATCAAGGCAGAGGAGACTCGTCACAATGACCACTCCTCCAAGAACCCCATTGCCATCACTAGATTTAGCTCTCATATTGTGCTCTATACAGATAATTAATGAGACTTTAAGAGCGCACGAAACAACTGAGGTGGACCTAGAGCGCTTTCCATCAAGGGTGGGAAATGTCAAGGGATCAAAGGATTTTAATAGAGGATCTCCAACTAGGGACATTACTAGGGAGCTTCAAAATATTAAGCCCCCAAAATTTTCTAGAAGTCATGCAAGTAAACAATTAGAAACGTGGTTGGAGGCAATGATAAGATGTTTCACACTAAGAGAGTATACTTCCAATTTGAAGGCTAATATAGAGATATTCCAACTCAATGATAGTGATATTAATTCATATTATAATTCATAGAACAATTAGTACTATTATAAATTTTTTAATTACAAAAAATATTTCATTTAGTTTATTAAATATAAGTAGATTTAATTGATTTTGTTATGTTACAAACAATTTATTTAGAAGAATACTCACCATATAGGTTTTACGTCAAAGAAAAAATAATTAATCATAGTAACCTTGATATTTTATAATGAAGAATATATTTTCATATTTAAATAATGTTGTTAATAGTTAGCATAATTTTTAACATCAATTTTTAAATGAAATATATTTATATAAATATAATTTTTATTTTGTTACTCAATTTACACATTACAACAAGCTCGGCATTTGGCTTGAGAAACCACGACCTAGGGGCATCTAAGCCATCAAAATCACCACGGGATCGCGGATTATTTCCTACTAATTGGTGACCTTCACATCACGAAGTGACTTAATTGTATACCCCTTCACCACCGAATGAGCTTATATAAATATAATTATTTTAATTAATATAATTCCCTATTAAATATATTTATATAAATATAATTATTCTGATTATATTATAATTACCAAAAATATCTAATATTGTCTTGCACTATTCTAATTGGCTCAACCCTAAGGATTTTATAGCTTTTGGAGACTGGAGATGTGTGATTGATTAGGAAAATGATAGAGGTTCTTTAAACTCTAGTCTCGACTCCTGAAAAAGAAGAAGTAACATTTAGATGAAAATGTTTTACTTTGGCTCCATCACCCACATCTATTGGATCCAAAATTGCAAAATCTATAAACTCTCCAAAAAATGTTGCAGTTAAGACCCAATTTGCAAGATCAACTTCCATTTTTTTCACTCTCTGGCTTTGCAAGTAACCGGTCACGTTATGATCTAACACATCCGTTCTTGTCATGATTTTAAACCATTCATAATAGCGAGAATGGGGCTAAGTTTCAATTTTACATAGAACTTGTTAAGTTTTAAATGTAGGGATAATGAGAAAATCCATTCTCTAGAATGTGTTCTATGTGACCCACGTGGATTGCAATTTGCGCCCACTACAGTAGAACTAATGATAGGGGCAACGGTCTAGTCAAGACAGGGGGCTAGAACGAGTCGTACATTCCGGGCCCATCTACCGTCGTCCAGCACACGTGGTTTACAAGTGGCTAGATTCACTATTAGCTTTTTTATATATAACTTATATAACGTGGTTTACAAGTGGGTTGACATCGATAACTTAAAAGTGGTTTACAAGTGGAGAGTTGGAATTGCATGTGATTAATAGATTCACTATTAGCTTTATATATATATATATGACTAGCTTATATATATATATATCACGTTGTAATTGTATGTGACTAGTTGATTATTAAAATGTATACCATCTCTTATATATGGGCCCAACGGTTTAGTCAAGACAGGCGGCCACGGAGCTAGAATGACTCGTCCATTTCGGCCACTAATCCATAGACAGATGTTATCCATAATCCTTCGTGCATTTCGGCCCATAAACCACAGAGACATGTTATTCATAATTCCACCCATACACAGCCATCTCCGCGAGGCCTATAAATGGAGGCCGCATTGGTGGTTATATCATTCATTCCAGCCAGCATTTCATTTCTCATTGAAGAGCTTATATTTATCATTCGGGATGAGGTACTCATTTGGCTTTACATTGGCAGTAATGGTAGTAGCCCTGGTGGTGGGCAGTGCTGTAGGCACGCCCAGGACAAACTTGGTATCATCTGCATGTAACGGGCAGAAGATCCCAAGCGGAAGTTCCTTTTATAGTACTCTCGGATCCCTCCTGGTAGATCTAGAGGGAAACACTGCCTTCAACGGTTACGACTATAAAGCATCGCGAGCAGGTTCACCAACCGCCTATGGGCGTGGGGTTTGCAAACAGGGAATCTCTCAGTCTGATTGCACCGCCTGCCTTAAAAACCTTGGGGGCCGCATCTGGAACATTTGCGGGTACGCCATCGGTGCTCGAGTTCAGCTAGGTGACTGTTTCATCCGCTACGAGCAGTACAGCTTCTAATTTAGTTATATATTCAACGTCTGCCCAACTGCACAATACGCATCTAATATGTCATATATATATATATCTATGTTTATGTTAGTGTCAATAAAGCGTCTCACATGATTCTCGGAGCAAGAGAATCTGATGCTGTGCTATTCTCACCAGTCACTATAATAAAACTGTCGTGCAGTTTCGTATTTTACTTTCCGTTTGGGCGTCGCTGCCATTATTCTCATTTTCACGGTGTCGCGGTTTTTGTTTTCAACGTATTAAAAAGTTCTAGTTGAAACTATGTACCATGAAAAGTTACGTTCACATCGAATTATTCATTCACTGAAATGTTATAGTCCACTGGACTTTACTTGCTGGATGACTGTCGATGGGCCCGAAATGTACGACTCATTCTAGCCGTCTCCGTTGCCCCTATCATTAGTGCTACTGTAGTGGGCGCAAATTGCAACCCATGTGGGTCACATAGAACAAATATTCAAATCGACACACCTTTAAGATAAGAAAAATAACACCGTGTGAGTGATTGTGCATAAATCTAATGATAAGAAAAGTTAATAAATGCGGACCAGTCATGCGTTAGAGCGAGTCTAGGCCTATCTCCATGATACGTCTCGAGCCAACGTCCGACCTGAGATTCCAAACAACCAATTCTTAGTATCAAGGAGACTGCGCCATGATAATCAAAGATAAGAAGGGTTTCAAGCACCAACATGTAGCCGGCTAATGAGATCCATGTTCTATAGATAGTTATCCATGATGATTTGATTCCAGAGGCCATCATTGCTAATTGCTGGCCAATATTGTTTTTAGAAGCAATGCCAAGTTGAAAGACGGAGTGTCTTTAAGGCCCCAGCAACCATGATTAACGTGTAGGTTAAACATCTAGTAACTTATGAGATCAAATTTGCAATATGTAGTAAATCTGAAATTAGATAGTTTTGGAATAAGATATTTGTAAAGATATATTTTATATAAAATAAATGAGAAATAGTTAACAAATAAAATATTTTTATTATTTTGTTGCTCAAAATGAAAGAGATGGCATACTCTTGCCCCCCACATGGTTTACCATACTTGTTTAAAGATGGATCTATTAATCACATAGAATTACAACTCTCCACTTATAAATAATTTATAATATTTTAGATTTTTTATATCTCAAAAGATTTCATTCATCTCACAACTATATGTAGATCCAAAATTACCATATCCATACTATAAATATAAAATATTGAAAATTATATGCTAAATAAAAATTAAAATAAATATAATCTTTCAATTGCAAAAACTTATTGGTCCATAAAATTTAAAATGTTCTTTGCTTTAAAAAACAAGTAACATTGCAATAAAATTAATGAGAACACAAGAAAAATAAAAAGATTATCTACTAATAACCATATCCTAGGCTTCCATTGAATCACATTTAAGGTAATACTACTTGCCTTAAATTAGCTCACATTGAATATAATTACGTTGTAAGGCGTTTCCCTCTGGGAATAACTTTCTTACATGCCACTGTGTACTATCCTGAATCGTTGGTATGATGTGTTAGACGATTACAGAATTTTCATTCATTGGTATATAGGCGGCAATAACTGCTGTGTTGGAGGTTGGTTAGAGGAAAGACTCAACTGTAAGTTCTCTACAATAAAGACTCATGCCACTCTGAATTTGGAGAGATGCCACTCTGTATTTTGAGAGACGGTAAAAAGGCGAGAAGGGATTATAGGCTGGGGTAATTGTTGCGCTGAAGGTTGGTTACAGGAAACACTCAGCTAGAAGTTCATACGACTCATGCCACTCTGTATCTTGATAAACCGTAAACCGTAAAAAGGCGAGAAGGGATGCTACCCCTAGCTTTCTTATGCGTTGTGGAGTTTCCCATCATAAATGCTTTCGTAGCTATGGTTTTCCCAAGGATGGCTATCTTCTTGTTCCCCTGATTCGGAATTTTCTCAACCCTTTCATTTCCAATGGTGGCAGTGTAGGCGCTATTACTGCACCTGTCTCTTGGTTCGTTGCCCATTCTTCTGTGTTGTATAGATTCGAGGAGTGGGTAGCTCCAGCGGTTGTGGTCAAATCAGTCTGCGTGACCTGTAAACAGAAAGAGGTAAACCATCTCTCATATGTAGTGAAAGTGAGAGAGCTCTGGTTTCACACCATTCTCTTCTGGAGTTTAATGTTTTCTCTGTACATGACGAAAATTACTCTGTATTTGCAGTTGTGCTTGTGGCTGGAATGAATTTGAAGCTTCTGGTTGACGATTTGTCCGAGGAATTATTGGGTGAGTATTAATCGGTCATGGGTTACACTACTGTGTCTTATACTACTGTGGTGAATTGCCACAACCACCAAATCTGCCCAGAGCGTATGAAAGCAAGCGGCCTGGATTTGGTCAAATAAGGGTGCCCGGGGCTTGAACAATTGGCCACTGTAGACAGGATGTGTGATGTTATTATTATTGTGATTTTCCGATGAGTAGTCGTGGATGTCAATTCACTGTCACGAGCACTAAAAAATTATCTCTTGATTGTCTTGTTTTTTCTCTAACTTTCACCAACAAGAACATTCCTCAAAGTGCCTCTTTTGGTCCAGTAGCGTTTGGATGTCTCACAGAAATAGCGAGGTTGTGATAGACTGTAGATGTAGTAACAAAACTTGGTGTTTGTAGATTCACATTCTAGGTATTTCAATGCAGTGGCCATCGTTGCACTGAGCAGCCAGAATCCAGGAACTCAGCAAGTTGCAGCGGCCTTATTCGGAGCAGCCTCCTCCATATCTATATAAATAAATAAAAGGTCAGCATTTCAAAGTTGCGGCGGCCTTATTCGGAGCACCCTCCTCCATATCTATATAAATAAATAAAAGGTCACCATTTCAAATCTGACATTGCATTTGATATGCATGAATGACAACATGTTAATTGGGAAGTGGTATGGGTGTTTGTTTAGACAGTTTGTATCATTTGAAAATAAAAGGTCAACATTTCAAATCTGACACTGCGTTTGATATACATGAATGACAACATGTTTGGGAAGTGGTATGGGTGTTTGTTTAGACTGTTTGTATCACTTTTCAATAGGTCGAACAGAAAAAGATGAATAATCAACATCCATCATTGTCACTCAGAAAACATCATCCTTGAGTGTCAAAACTACAACAAGGACTTTGGTACATTACATAGATTATTAAATTAAGTAATTATATTGATAAAAACATTCACAATTTCTTATTACAAATATTAAAAGCCTATATAATCTCATTCTTTAATTATTTATTAAAAATACATTAATATATACTTATACTTATCCAATACATCAATATATGCTTAGGGTCATCTTACAGGGCAAATTGTTTAAAAATAGAATATTAAGAAATATAATAGAGATTTTAACGCAGCTCAACAGAGGAGCTTTTAACGCATTTAAAAAGTCCATGCACATAAATATTGAACACATTTGGTCCAAGAAATCATTCATCCATTAGAAGAGACTTCAGTTTATAGCTGTATTTCCCTCTCACAGATTAATTACGATACAATTGCACAGCCAATACCGCACTGAATCCAATAAATTGCATTCTATATAGGTGGATCTATTATCAAAACTCATATATTTACAGCACTTAATGACTACTAAAATTATTAACTTTTATCTGATCTTTGATGTATTTTCGCTCTATGCATAGCTGCTACATCCAAAGCAGCTTTTTACAGTAGGCTCTGCAGCCACAATCCATTGATGTGCTACATTTTTTTTCTTTCAGACTAACAATAAAGCTTGCAACTAAAACACCTTGAATCAGAAATTCTAGTTATCTAGGTTGGGTTGAGAGACAAGGCTCCTCAGATGTAGGTTTTTGTGATCCTGGTCATGTGGATTAGGACAGTTAGGTAACCAACTCCATGAGGG